>CM053790.1:451504896-451687396 GCA_028749045.1 Cupressus sempervirens
AGATTTAAGAAATTAAAATCCTATAAATGAATTTAAAAATATGATGTTGAAAACCATAGCTTTAAACTATATAATTTTTCCATAAAAATTAATACATATCCAGGTGGTGTGTTTATTGGGAACATTAGTAAGGCAGGGAATAATAATATCCTAATTCTTTAATTTTCAAATTTGTAAAATTGTAAAAGATTTTTAAAACTATTAAATAAGAAAAACATTAGGATAAATTCTTTGTGAAAATTAGAAGAAGTCTCCTGCAAATTTTTCCATCAAAGGCTTTGCTTTTTTGGCCGCTTTTATCTTAGTCTTCTTTTTGACAGTTTGAATAAGCTCTTTGGAAATGAAATTGGGTATGTCGATCATTACCAAATCAAAGCCCGTCCAATGCAAAAGTTGTCACAAGAAATTGAAAGATACAACTACTGAACTTTAATCAATTAAATTTGTCAAAAGCAATTGAAAGTGCAAACAATTGGATTCTACCTAATTATATCTATGTTATAAAAATAAATTATTATGAAATATAATTAAATTATTTTAAAATTGAAAATTTTATTACTATTATAAAATGGGAAGTAATTAATAAAGATTGGGGGAAAAATAATTACAATTAATGCATGAGATCTAGTTCACATCAAAAAGTTTTTTGAAGTCATTTTAACAATTACTAATGTGGGTTTAATTTATTTATTATGTTTTGTTTTATTGTTTCAATTTAACATTTATTTTATTTCGTTATTTATTTTTCTAAATTTTGAAGTCATTTTGAAAATTAACATCATAACAATTTGAAAATTATAACTTATAAATAAATTTATAAATTATAATTTATATTAATAAAGTGTTAAATTAAGTCAAAAAAACTTAAAACTTTAAGATTATAGATGTATAATCTTGTAAAGATTATACATCTATAATCTTGTAAAGATTATAGTGTTAAACTATAGATGTATAATCTTGTAAAGATTATATATATATAATTTTTACAAGATTATACATCTATAGTTTGAACTTAAGGCTTCATGTTTTGGTCACTTGGCACATCCTAGAAGCTTGTATGTCATTATGGAAAAGCAAAGAACCCAAGAGGAACTCTTACTAGATGAGTGAATTTTTTTTTTTTTTAAACTTATTGACTAAGTCTCACCTCTATTTTTAGATGAATCGAAACTACAAATATTTTCTACTATTTCACTCTTTATAGAAGACTTTCATTTTATTTTTCATTTTTGTTTTCTAGTGGCTTTGACATCTTTATGTTAAACATTACAATGAACATAAGTCAAAATTGTTTAGCACTGCATAGTATTTGAACATTTTGATAATTTTCCACCTTTTATTCTTTACAATAGTTCTTCACAGTAGGCAGGAACTCCTACTCGAACATAGCTCTTGTTAATAAAGTGATTTAGAAGGGAGCTCTAGAAAATTCATGTTATGTCTTGCATATTCACCCCTACATTTATCTTTGACAAATCTAGGGGGCCCTCTCTTTTCTTTTCCTTTTCTTGGTCTTTTAAATTTATTTTTTTGGGATCTTGGGACTATAAGGAATCTTGATACTTAGTTTGAAGTTCCTCTTGTTCCCTAATTTTTGCTTTCTCTTTATTGTCTATTTTGTTTTTGTTGTTTAACTCAAGATCTCAGAACTTGAAAACACTTTAGAACCAAGTTCTAAAATCCTCTTCCTTTTTGGTTACACACCCACATTTCCAGCTTCACTTTCATGTTGTTGTAAGGAAACTTGGCAATAAAGATTATAACCGTTTCCACATAACCCATAATAAATACGAAATTAAAATCCACATGCAAGAGAATAGACAACATACCCACAAAATTGTGACACAAGATATACCCTAAGAAACCCTCATTGAGGGAAAAACCTAGCCTCCAAAAGCATCCATCATCATGTATTATTCAGCAAAAATACCATTGCCATACAACCATGGAAGCCTTCATGGCCATAGCCACAACCGAGCAAACTATGTGAACAAGCATGAATCCACACATCCCATGCCATGCTTTCAACCTTCACAAATGCTCTCCTTGGCTAACCTGTCAAGCCTTGTCCCGCTTGACTCTTGCCTTTTGTCTTCTCCTTGTCACTCTCTCTCCTCTCTACAACAACTACCCTTGTGGTTGCTTATATAGTAGCAAGTCCCACAAAACCACTAAGTGGTATTACATAAACCATGTGCTAAAACCATGTGCTACCTAACCCATTGACCCCACATTTAATATTGGGCATTTAATTCTTTTCCCCAATATTAAATAATTACATGAAACATTATCACAATGTTACAATACAACTCATCAAAAAATATTCCATGGGAATCTTTACATGTTGCACGTCCATCTAGGCACAACATTACATAATAAAATAAAATAATAAAATAACAATATTATGCAATGTGTGCAACACCCATTATCTCAACAATCTCCCACTTGTTGTATACATTGCATAGGGTCAATCCGTAGCCACATAAATGAACAAGGGAAGAATCCCTCCCAGCACATCCACCATCATGGATCAAAATACACCAAGTGCTCCATCTTGGTACCCACAACAAAATCAAAGTATCCAGCATCTCGAACATGAATGATCTCACCTCCTATTATGCCACTCCCACTGGACATACATAGAAGCCATCCAAAGAGAAAGCCACCCAACTTGTCACATTAGAAGATCATAAAATCCTGTACCAACTAAAATTTCAAGCACAAATAACCTGATCCAAAGGTAATCACATGTATCCACAGTTGTCAAAATATCCATAGCTGAAATAGCACCCACAGCAAAGTACCAAACCCATCCAACTATCCATACCTCAAAGGTATAACAAGTGAATCTCATATCACCGACATATCCAATTTGCAACCTACAATCACAAGCCTCAAGAGCAATACTTGCCACATATATACCAAGAAGCTCCCACTGCAAAAGATAATGTCAAATCTATAACCAATCCACTCAAAAAATCTCAAAGAAGTGAATCCATGTAGTATCAAGGACATCCACAATACATAAACTGATATCCTGCACGAACAACTCTCATAACAAGTCTCCAATGCTCTCCCAAGTTCACCACAACCAACAGAGGAAAGAGATAAAGGAATAACCATGTCATCTCTCACATGACAAACATGAGCAGAAACTAGTGATCACAATCTCTAACCAATCTCAAATCCAATGTAGGCAAAACTGAACATCCAAGAAGATAACCAAGACTAGAGAAACCATGCAAATCATAACCTATATCATGTCCTTCTACACACACCTCTAGATGTAAACTGTGCAAGTATGATCTCCTCCATAAAACCCCAACAAGAAGTCTCAACAACACCCAAACCATACCATATAGCTAATCATGGATGTAAGCCTCTCACAAGAAGATCAAACTCAATAAATCATTCCTAAACCAAGGAATAACCATTCCTAATCCAAGGATAATGCCCAATATAAAACCATCTCCCAAACTCAACCAGCATAACAACATATGCACATGGAGATAACCAATGCTTAACCATCTCTCAAATGAACCCTCTAGAACTAACTCATGTGCCATAGTTCAAGATCCGTATCCATGAAAGACAAGCATAAATATAATGCACTTGAGAAAAAAAATAATGGGCTATACCTCTCAAGTAGCAAACCGCCGAGTAGACCAAGAGTGGGGAATGAGAATGCTCATCAAGATACCCAAGTCTCCAACCAAGACTCATCTAAGAAAAATCTCCTCTCAAGTCCATATCAGGTGACTGCCCCTCTGACTTCCTGTTGAAACCATCAACCGTCCCAACAAATACTTCTCTAATCCAAGAGAAATCAGCGTCACCACCGTCTCTAAGTATCCATGAGCACCTGTAACCAATCAATCCATGCCAACTTCAAATGCAACATAGCAATATCATGAAGTATCCAACTTATGATCAGTGTACTCAATACCAAGAAACTAAACCAAGATCAATGTCAAAGTTCCAACCATGGCCTCAGGAACATAAACATGACAACATGATCTTACCATCTCAACTAAAGAGATAACATGCTCCATATGAACATACCATAACATGTCACAACTCTAAACGCGTATCAAGAGTATACCATGATATAATAATGAAACCATCCTCATACCAAGGATAACATGCCAAATAAAAGCATAAACCACACCTTTACCAAGAACCCTGTGAGTCCTCAAGATGCAACCATCTTCATACACCATGAAGAAAACCATCTCCACATACCAAGAAGAACCATCTCCACATACCATGAAGATAACCAAGAACTCCATGAGTCCTCAAGATCTAACCATCTTCAAACACCATGAAGATAACAAGTGCACCATGCAAATGTCAAAGATGCTTCTACAGCAACAGGATCTAAGACAAACCTCCAACATCTGCAAACACTCAATAATAAATATATCAATGCCAACAACTCCCACTCAACCATGGTACCAAGTCACCTATGGCATCATAAAATCCATCCTCTCCAAACAAAGAAGATATAAACCAAACCAGGAACTAATCCTGCACTATCACCCCATCACTGTCACAAGCTCCCACTGAACCGTGTATCCAAGCTATCTAAGACATCATGATGAAAACCCATCCTCTAACCATGAGAATCAACCAAGGCATAAAACTATCAAAGAACTCAAAGTGCACATCATAAGCTCCTCAAAAGAAACCAAATAACCATGATCCTCAACCAAGAAGATATACCACCATAACTAAATCTGAAAAATCCAAGCTAATGAACATCAAGGATGTACCTGTATAACCAATCATGTCATGCCAAAATCCATGGCACCATGATCACATCCATGAACTGAGCATCTGGCTCTCAAAGTGTCCAACCTGTCAGCATAAAATAGTCAACCACAATCCTCCACCATGATTGTACCTGGTAACAACATCTCATCCCTTCTACATGAAGAAAATAGTAAATCATGTGACTTAGGGCATAGATAACCCAAATCCAAGCCACCAATCTAAATATGCATTAATAATGAAAGATCAATGGGCAAAGACAACCCATAACCAAGCTATAAATGCAACCTGTAAGTATAGACTGCTTACAACACTGCACAACTTGTAGACCCAACAAGTCATCATGCATATCCAAATCCAAACACTGATAAACATATCATCATGAGACCAATCTAAAATATGAACTGAGTATACAATGACATCAAATCTTAAATCACCAATGCCATAAACTCACAATGTTACCATAGTCAAAATATACCTATAAACTATTCAGATCAATATATCAACAAATAAATCATGCCAGACCTACACCAAATTTGAACCAATGTGAAGAGCTCTCCAAGAGCTTTCCGTTGACTACTCGAAGTCCAAAATTCGACTCCGTATGCCCAAGTTATGCCCTAATCCGTGCTCAAAATAAATAACATCTAACTTTAGGGCTCTGAAAACCTGACAAAATTTCAAAATCATAGAACCAAACCTACACCATGTTGTAGTGCTCTGAATTAGCTTTCCAACGCCTATAAGAACTCTGAAATCCGATATTCTGAGAGAAAGTTATGGCCATTTTACTAAGATAGTCTTTTTACCATTTTCAGTACGATTTTTTATTTTTTATTTTTTTTAGTGACGAAAATTTCAACGGGATTAAATTTGACGGCCATCATGGGCTGAAACTGAAAAACTCTTTCATTTCCTCTGAACATGGCCACACTAGTGCATATTATATATCAAAATTTATGGAAATGTCGACCCGGATCCAATGGTAAGGTCTATTTTTACCCAAGAGGTCATTTCTACATGCTACCCCCCAAAACCCTCATTTAAATGAAACATCCGAAAAATCTTTTGTCCAACAATTTCACATGCCCAAATATTTTAACATCCCATCATAACAGCAAATCCAAAAACCCTTAGATCTGCAATAAATCATTCATATATCTTGCCCTTTCTTTTATCCTCTCATGCATTCCCATGGATTCAATCTAGGGTTACAATAATAAAACCATAGCTCTGATACCACTTTGTAAGGAAACTTGGTAATAAAGATTATAACCGTTTTCACATAACCCATAATAAATACGGAATTAAAATCCACATGCAAGAGAATAGACAACATACCCACAAAATTGTGACACAAGATATACCCTAGGAAACCCTCATTGAGGGAAAAACCCAGCCTCCAAAAGCATCCATCATCATGTATTATTCAGCAAAAATACCATTGTCATACAACCATGGAAGCCTTCATGGCCATGGCCACAACCGAGCAAACTATGTGAACAAGCATGAATCCACACATCCCATGCCATGCTTTCAACCTTCACAAATGCTCTCCTTGGCTAACCTGTCAAGCCTTGTCCCGCTCGACTCTTGCCTTTTGTCTTCTCCTTGTCACTCTCTCTCCTCTCTACAACAACTACCCTTGTGGCTGCTTATATAGTAGCAAGTCCCACAAAACCACTAAGTGGTATTACATAAACCATGTGCTAAAACCATGTACTACCTAACCCATTGACCCAACATTTAATATTGGGTATTTAATTCTTTTCCCCAATATTAAATAATTACATGAAATATTATCACAATGTTACAATACAACTCATCAAAAAATATTTCATGGGAATCTTTACATGTTGCACGTCCATCTAGGGATAACATTACATAATAAAATAAAATAATAAAATAACAATATTATGCAATGTGTGCAACACCCATTATCTCAACAGTTGCCTCTAAAGTATCAGACCTCAAGGAAGGATGAGGTTAGTCACATAAATGTTTAGTTTGCAACCATAGTCCCATACTGGAATTTAATGTGTCTAATCCTTCCATGTTTTCCACTTTCTCTCTAAAATTTAGATATAGACCTCCATAACTCTTCCCATCTTGATGTGTACATCCTCATTGATGTCTCACAAAGCTCTTAATGCATTTCACTGCTTTCTTCTTTTTGTGCAAAGTTAAGTTTACCTCCAAACACCTAAATTTTAACTTTGATATTGTATTCTCTTGTCTAGTTAGATATTGTCACATCCCTCTTGGCTTCTAAAACTTTATGTTGTTTTAGTTGATATCGTAGATGTATATATGTTTTTCATTCATAGTATTTTTTCTTAATTGATGTTCTAGATGTATATATGGTGTCTATAAATAGTGGTTTTTCTTAATTGATGCCCTATATCCTTTATTCTAGATTGCATTTCTTTCTTAATATAAAGAAGGGGTTAAACTTTTATTAGAGGGATGCATTGATAATGAATGCTAATGAAATTCCTATTAGAAGTATCCTAGCATTGTTGGAGACATGATATAGAGGTTGTGTGTTGCATTCATGATAGAGTTTGTCATTAATGTCAACATATTGGTTATTCCATGAAGATTGGTAGTACAAAAAACAAAGTTTGGTTTCAAAAGGATCAAAAAATGAAGATGAGCTTATGCTGACTTGGGATAATGTTCTATAGAGTGTTGTGATGCTAAAATTAAGATCACATGCAAAAATATGAAGAAGTATAGAGTTATTGAAGATATAGTAAAGGTGGCATTTAGATAGAGTTCCTATGTAGCAATTACTATTGTTTGGATTGTATCTCATAACAAAGATGGAATCTAGTCATGTGGACTTGGACAGAGGTAGAAGATATAATAAATATGAAGTGGTCAAATGCACACATCCAGATGAGTATCAAGTGAAGAATTATGAAGATTGTGAACTGACAATTGCTCGTAATTGTGAAAAGTATAAAGATTTAATGTAATGTATAAATGTAATATCTTAAGTTAGTCCTATATTATTATTGTAAATTAGGAAAGCTTTAAGGCCAATACAATAATTTCTTTAGGACTTGGTATAAAGGAAATATGTTTTCCTAATGGCAGAGTGTGGTTTTTTGTGTAATGTGAGTATGTGAACTTGTATGCAAGATCCAATGAACATGATAGAAAATATCTTTTGACCGAAGAAGTGTTTGGTGAAATGATGCACGATGAGTGAACAAAGTGACTATATTTGGCAAGAATTTGTCACTGAACAATTGTATACTTGTATTATTCTAAGAAGGATGGTATTATGGCCAGTTGGATACTGAGTTTAGTGGTCTTTCTTTAAAGCTATTTGGATAGTGGGTCCTTCTGCCTTCCACAAATCCTAACAAGGTTGGCACAATTCCTAACAAGGTTGGAATCTCCTAACATGGATTCAAAGTCTCCTGACAAGGACTTATATGTACTAAATGTATTTCATTGACTTCTAACAGGGTCCATCCACTTAAAAGGAACATTTATATTAGTACATCATTTTGTGGGTACCATCCCCATAGTGGTTTTCCCTCTGATCAAGGGTTTCCCTAGTTAACATATTTTGTGTTATTGTGTATAATGATCTTTCTATGGTTTTTGCATCTACTATTTAGATGTATTGGAATTAATAAGGAAATTGAGAGTTGTTTTAATTGTATAATTGATTCACCCCCCTTCTCAATTATCTTGGTGAACTTTACTTCCTAACATGATGATTTTGTGTTCTTATCTTGATCTATTAAATTAGATTATTGCATATGCATTATGTCAATATTAATATTATACATTAACTACCTTTCTTTGACCAGGTGGTTGCAAGAACTTCTTGTCCTCTAAGGAGGGTTTGGGGGGGCGTATCATTGGGAAAAGGGGATGCAAATGTGGTCAAAAATTTAAGATATGTGGGTCTTCAAATCGAAAACTATTGGCTAGGTCAATTTTTGTGCAACCCTAAGAGGTATAGGTATGGACTAGGATCCTACTTGGTCTTTTCAAGTTAGCTACTCTTAAAGATAGAAATCCATTTTGGATAGGATCTTTTTCCTTAGACATAGATCATTATGTGATCTATTGACCTTATTTTGGTTCATGTAATAAATTTTGGTATTATGGTTGTAAAGAACATTAATGTAAACACACACACACACCCACCCACCCACCCACCCATCTACACACACACACACACATGCACACATGCACCCACACACATACACATACATATACATATATAATGCCCAAAATAAATTACAAAGAAAACCAAACTATTTTTTTTTCAAATTAGCACTACACTTAAGTAATGATGTTGTTATCATAATTTTTATATTATAATTAACATTTTTGTAAGAACCTTTACTTAAATTACTTCTAATACAATTGTTATCCTTAAAAAAATGCTAGCACGACAAAAATAACATTCCCATGACCTTCAAGATTCTACTAATAATTTTGTTAGCATCATTATTACTATAAGTGGTTAGTAACAAGGTTGCAATGTATGGAAGTTCCTATCAAAAGTTGGCAAGATTGTTTTTTTATGATAATTTATAGAATTTTAATTACTTGCAAAATTATGTAAGCATGCAGATTGTGGGGAAAGCTTCAAATTGTGCAACTACAATTTTCTTACCAAAAAAATTTAATGATGCATTCATTTATCAGATTGGGTGATGTGTTGTCTCCCATGTTTGCATGTTGTACCTTGTTATATTTTAATTTTGAGAGATACTTTAATACTCATGTTCGAGGACATTCAAGATGACTTGATGGTCAGATACTTTATTACAAGATTTACTAGTATCATAGAGGTTGGATGCTTTGTTGTTTAGTTTGATCATATATATATGATGATGCTTATTGATATGACATGATGCTTTATGATGATATTTGGTTATTTTGTATTTGTACATATACTTTGTTTATGACTATATGATGGCCTTGTTAGATTCTGGATACTTGGATTTGATGCTATGGTTATTTACTTCCTTTTTTCCTTGTGATATTTTATGGTGTAGTGAGTGATTTAAATAGATGATTCTAATATAATTTGATGCATTTATCACTTCGGATAAATTATTATATATGCAATTGCACTTGATTGTGTTGTTCTCTATGTAGGATTTATATCCCTGGTAGTGACATATGGAGTTAGTGATTTGACTATTCTTACCTAGCCATTGTCATCCTTGTATGGTCAATGTATCTTATTTAATTGATTAATTAAACCCCTCAGTGAATTAATAAATTTGGAATCATTTGCATTATGTGATTAGGCCCATGAGCATGTCTGTGCATTTAGAGGTTCACATTTCTTGTGAATGTTATTAAGGAATTTTTTGATTTAATAGTTTAAAGAAATTTTGGGCTTTATCTTATTCGATTTAATTCTTGATAGCTTTTTCATAGCTGAATTCCAATTACTTGGAATAGCTTGAATTTTTTTGGGTTGATTAAGGGTTTAATTAGGTGGTCTTGTTAGTTACTCTAATCCTTTTATTCACTTGAAAAGTGAATATATATCCAAAAAGGAATTTTATTTCTCACTTCTCATTTTTTGAAATAAAACTTTGAGAGAAAATTCCAAAGCCTTTTCAAGAGGAAATATTGCTCTATTTTCTGTAGGAGCTACGAGCATGGGATTGTCGCAATGGTCTCGTTGGATCCAACTCAAGGAGACCTTGGATTGCCATGACTTTTGGTAGTTTCTATGAGATTTTTATTTTACTGTTCTAGTTATTGTATTTTCCCTTTTGGTTGTCAAGTAGGGCTCTCTTGTTTTACTATTTCAGCTCTATTTCTACTTCTGTTTTTGGTAGTTGTTTGTTAGGAGGTTGTTCCCTTCTATTTCTAGTTGCTAGCTCTACTTGATTGGATGGGTATGAGCATTTTCCTAGTTTATGGGATGAGGGTTTTGGGTTTTGCACTATTATACAAGTTGTTTTTGCATATGTACTCCAAACTTGGATTTTATTTGATATTCATGGCTTTTGTACCTAAAGACAAAATGGGTTTTAATTTCAAAGTTTTTGACTTTTTGGGTTTTTGCCCCGATTTGCATGTCACTTAATTTCTTAGGTTTTCTTGACATTATAGTTAGTTGTGGATCCAAATTATCCATAAGGATATCTTTTCAACCCTTCTATTTTATTTCATTGGGATTTGCATCAAATTTGTGCTCCTAGATATAGGTCGATTGAGTGATTTATTTTCTTGTGCCCTTTTTGTTTCTCATCCAGCCCTTGTTATTTTGATCATCATGTAGTTGGTGTGCCCACACCTAAGCCCTTGTGATTCTTTGTCTAATTGTTTCTTTGCAATCCTAGGCGATAGATGTTCAACATTGGGTGATACTAGAAAAGAATCACCTACCTTAAGGAGAAATATCATACAATACTAGAAAGTATAGCATGATAGTTATGAGTTCTATCGTGTGACACTGGTAAAGTATCACATGGTAATGGTAAACTCTATCACATGGTCCTTGAAAGTATCAATTGATAGATATAAGAAGTATTGCATGATATTGGAAAAGTATCGCCCGATAGTATTATGAAATATCATACGATACTGGAAAAGTATCGTCTAATATCTTTGTAAAAACCTACTTAGGAAAAAAAAAGTATCTTCAGACTTGTCGATCAAAAGTTGAAGGGTGTTTTGGGTACCCTCTTGGGATGTACCCCTTCCTAGCTCCCGATAGGTCAGAAATCTATGGTTTCTCATTCGCATAAACTTTCATAGTTGGTTTTGGACATTTTGGTAAGTAGTGATGCTTGGAGATCATTAGATGTTTGGATTGGTTGGTTAAGTCTTTCATTTCATTCTTATGATCAATTGCATGTTAATGTTGTTTAATTCCATGCTTGTTCAAAAAAAAAGTATTAGCTTTTATTCATCGTTGTTCCAAGGATCTCCGAGTAGGGCATTACAGGTGATGTATAAAATATTTTTTTTGTTACATCTAATATAGTTCACAATGAGTTTCTTATGCATTTTCCATGTCACCTCATTACATATGCAATTGCCATATCAATGCCAATTGAGAAGTTAATGTCAAATTTTAAATTTAGTATATTTTGATTATTAGAATTGGGTATAAATAAGTCCTTAAATATACTCTCTTTTTAGATTTGCATGGATTTGTTTGTTTGTTTGTTTGTATATATTAGTCTAATCATGTTAATATAAGCTTTATAATATAAGTGGTTCTAGGGAAATAATCCAAACTGTAATTGTTCTTCGTTAATTTTACCAAGTGATTGCATGTTGAAGTATTTTGCAAGGAAGTATTATTGTTGTTATCATACTGTTTATATTATAATTAACATTTTTATAAGAACCTTTACATAAATTACTTCTAATATAATTGTTATTCTTAAAAAAAATACTAGCACTGCAAAAATAACAATCCCATGACCTTCAAGATTCAACTAATAATTGTGTTAGCATCATTATTACTATTAGTTATTAATAACAAGGTTGCAATGTAGGGAAGTTCTTGCCAAAAATTGGCAAGATTGTTTTGATTATGTAAGACAAGTTTTTTACAGGGGTTCTTGAAACCCACTAGTAATCAACATAATAAACTAAAAGTTTAGGTCTAGCAACCAAGCAACATAAAAACAATAGGCCTAACTCAGTCAACAAGATGGAAGTAAAAACCAAAAGGAAAAAAGCTAGGGAATAAGCAAAAACTAGGAGAAATGATCAAGGAACAAGTTCTTTAGCCAGCTCCAGTTTCTTGAACTCCATCTCTTCCTTGGCCTCAACCTTGTTAGTCTTTGATTGACTATCATCTCGAGAAGCCTCCTCTTCCCTCTTCCCTTTTTCCACTCTCTTTTTTCTGCTCAGGCTCTTGCCCTGCAAAGACACATCCTCATCAATCATCCTGGTTTCCTCTTTGTCCTTATCCTCCTTCCCCTTTTTATTTTCCTCCATTATCCCATGCAACTAAATGATGTTATCATTTAGACGTTTAATTATGTTAAGGCTCTGATTGGTTGAGCTATGGAGCATGGTCTTCATCCTTTCTACCCTTTTTTCAATCTCTAAAATCCTAGCCTTTAGTTTGCCAATTTTGTCATTCTCATCCACCCCTTCTGACATTTCCCGCCCTTAGATTCTAAACTTAATTTATTTTATTTAATGGAAGATCCATTTTAAGGACCAAAAATTGTCCACCAAGCTATTGTGGGTAATGTTAAGGAGGTTCATACCCATTTCCCAAGCACTATCACTAAGAATCACTAGAGTTGGGTTAATAAGCTCTTCTATCTAAATTTTTCCATCCCTTCCCTCTAGCACCTATAGGTTGATATGTTCTTTGACAAGACCCATTTTAACTGTATTGACACAAAATTTCGTCCATGTATATTTCATTCCCTTTGCATCCAGAGAAACTATAGCTTTCACCAAGCCCTCTTCCTCCTTCCTCTCTTCTAGAGCCTCAAAAGTGCTCACCTTACCCTTTTTGTGAGTCCTCTTAGCTTCCTTCTCCCATTCTCTTTTCCTTTTGACTAAGCTCTCCACCTTTTTGCTTACCTATGCCTTACTAGTTCCTTCCTCTCTCACATTGCCTTCCCTATTCGTGTCTATCCCACTGTTATCATTATAGTTTCACTCCACATTATTGAATGGTGGTTTCAGAAACACCCCTATTATCTATAATTGTTGTATGATCCTAAACCAATGGCCTAAATCCTATTTAGGCCAAAATTTCAAAAGGATATACCAAGTTTTAAAGAAAGTCCTTTAAATCAAGACACATGCCACCTACTCAAATCTATTTTGAGCCAAATTGAGAAAAGATAAAAAGTTTCATTGAAAGTCTTTTGAATAGAGAAACAAGTCAAATTTATGTACTTATCCTATAACATAACTTAATTTTTACCAAATATTGGAAAATATGACCATTAGTTGGGACAAGTCTTGGAAATCATAGGTGGAAATATTGAATTTCCACATGGGAAAGATAGGTTCCATTGACGAAGTCATCACTAAAATACAAATACTTATGTATTATTATTGGCGATTGACCTAAGCATGGGATCCAATTTTTGCAAAGTGTAGGTGACATGGTCACCCCAATAGTGTAACAAAATTAGCCAAATTTGGGGTCCCCAATGAGTGAGATTAGCCAATTGGAAAATGTTAGCCACTAAAGTTATCCTTGACACTTATTGGATGTTCTTATCAAATATTTGAGAATCCATTTTACTACATTTCAATGCTAAATTCCTGGATGACTAATATACCTACTAACAACTCCCACTACATATGCAATATCTAGCCTCGTACATACCATATCATACATAAATCCTCCTATAGCTAAAGCATAAGGTATTTTGGACATCTTAACCTCCTCTTCTTGTATCTTTGGACACATCTCCTTAATTAACATAAAATGACCAGGTTAAGTTGTGTTGATAGCTTTAGCATTCTCCATAGAGAAATGGTGTAACAACTAGCCCCTATGCTTTTATTTGTTTATTTTTTTATTATGTTATGGTTAACTATGAACTCTATGCCCTATGTGGCACTTTTTTTTAATAAGAATATTAGTCATTTTAATAACAACACTTGTAATTTATGTTGCTAGGTTAATTTTATGCAAAGTAGGTATGTAAGGGGTAGTATGGTTGATACTAATATTTTGAAGTACCCCAATATGGTGTTAACCATGAAGATGTTTTTGAAGTCTAGAAAAGGTATTGGTTAGATAGTTGGGGGTAACTATTGCTTGGTCTCTAGCTTTCTGTACTATAGGGTCAGTCACCCTCTTTTGGTTGCTATCTAATACATCAAAAACACAATGTTAACCCACCTACCTACACCTATAGATTTGATATGCATGAAAAATATCTATTTTTCCCCAAAAATAGGGGAATCGTCAATGAAGATCTTTCATTTTGGAATTGATGAACTAGATGCTACAAAAAATTCTTCCATTGAATTATTGAATCACAACTATTGATGAAGAAACTTTAAAATCTTATAGTTGGAACATTTCCCAAAAAAAGGTGTCCAAGAAACAATTTTTTTTTTATTTTAATTTTTTTGAAGGTGGTAAAAATGACTCCTATAAAATAGAAAAATGGGTTAACATAATGGTTAACCCTACACCATTACCGATCTCACTTGGTAGACCATAGTAGGAACACTTCACCAAGAGCCCCAAAGTAGAAAACTAAGCCATTTAGTGAAAGAACACACAAAGCTAGAAAACCAAGCCAATTGGATAAGAGAAACATAGACAACATGAAATTTTAATTGCAAATATGAGGCATTAACCCACTTCAAATAATCTAGCCCATTGAATATTTCTCAAATCAATTACTTGTGATGGGCCAAATAGGAGTAAAAATAGTCAACAAGCCTATACTGTGTATACCCTAAGGATTCTAGAGGAGTCACTTATCACTCTACATCATATTGGTATCAAAGACAACATTTGGGTTTATGACAATGTATGTCAAACATATACAAAATTAGAGATTAGAAAAATGCCTCCTAAGTCAATGGGTCAAGAAGCCATTTGGAAGATGCTAGATGAAATTATAGCAAGACAATCATAAGAGAGAAAGAAAAGGGAAAGGACAAGGATTGGAAACATGATTTTGATGAAGAAGAAGAAAAGGATAGTGGAGAGGAAACCTCAAAGAAGGAAGTGGAGTTACCATAAAACAAAAGACATTTGTGGATACCCTCAAGTCAATTAATAAAAGTAATATTGAAGAGCCACTATTATATGGTGGAAAAGTGAATGGTGAAGAATTCATTGATTGGATTGAGGAACTTAATAATTATTTTGAATATAAAAAATTCCCTAGTAAAGAGAAGAGAGTTAGCCTTGACAAGTTAAGAATGAAGTGCTTTGTTTTGGTATGGTGTAATATTTTTCAGGAAGAAAGAGTAAAGGAAGGTAAGAATAATATGGTTTCATGGGAATGTATGAAGGCTAAGGTCAAGTCACTTTTTTCCCCTATTTATGATTAGGTATACATGTATAATAAGATGCGAAACCTTAGACAAAGAGAGTTGGATGTGAGTTCCTAAACTAAGGAACTCCATTTAAACTGATCCTTAGATCTAGAAAGAAAAAAAGGGGAAGCAATGAAATTAGCCAACTATCTCAATGTTCAAATGAAGAATATATGAGGTGAAATTAGTATTATGGCTCCTAACATAGTCCATAATATTTTTTAGATGGCTTTTGAGGGAGAACATGTTAGGATTAGAGAGACAAAAACAAAAAATACATGCATAAAAAATCAATATCAGAAAGGGATAAAGCACATAGAAGAGAACATAAGACACAAATATTTAACATTGTTCACCCAATCCTTGGGCTATATCCACTAAAAAATGGGTCCAATATTCTTATTATCTAGTGATTTAAACTTGATCACAATTTGCAATCCTTGGCAACTGAATACTACTACAAGAAGCTACTAAATCATCATATATACTAAAATCCCTAACCCTAAGCCATTTTATACAAGATTTATGTCACTTAAAAAATTAGAGTTATTATATGTCATCCAATAGAAAAAAAATAACTCTCATTGCATTTTCTAATTATAAAGTCATTGTTGGCCTCATAGGTTTATGCCCCTTGACCCTGCTTTGTATTGTGATAAGGTGAAAACCTAGGGATCTTTATCAAGACCCCACAATGGGTGCTACCTCTTGACCCAAAAAGGGGAATTTACCCTTCCCTGAACCCCCATAGAAAAAAATGGAAGGGAAAAAAATCCAACAAAGTGAGGAAAAATTAACCTCCGAGTCTAATTAGACTCCACATTATATATGATGAAGTTCACTAAGTAGGAATGATGAAACAAACCCATAGGATTTAAATGAGGAATCAAGTACGAAGAGTGGAGGTTTCATGGGTAATAAAAGGCCCAGTGGGAGGCATATATGTTGGCCAAGTAAGAGGTCTTGATTTATTTATTGGTATGCATTTTTATTGCATTCAAATTAGACACACAATGATTTGATTCCCTAAGAAGACATCAAGATCGAAAGGAGGAGAAAGGAGGAACCACTTGATCCAAGAGGAGGATTGTTAAAGTGTCAACTAAGATATTTTGCACATTTCCTTATAGGAGACAATGTGATGATCAAGAGGACCCTCCTCAAGATGTCCTTGAAGTAGGAGCCACCATAAAGAAAACAAGTGTTCAAAAAACAAGGTAAGGAACAAGATAAAATATACAAACATATTGTTGTTTTTGTATCAACAAAGAATGTAGTTTTTTCAGAGATGGTAAAAAAAAATTAAATTAAAAAAGATATTATTGACACAAAATTTTGCACCCCTGCTTGAGGTGTGACCCTCAAGAAACCTTGTGTAACATGGAAACAATCTCCAAGTGTGGGACTTGTGCTCTGAGGCTATATCCCTAGAGAAGGCCGACTTCCTCACTATCAGGATGCAAATAAACTAAAATTAGGGAGGAAAAGGGAGAAGAAGAACTAGAATTAAATGTAGAAAGATAAAGGGGGGTGATGCATCAAGATAGATATATGGTTACCACCTTTGTCTATAGATGCATTACACATCAATGAAACACCCAACTACACTAATCTTGACTCTATTCTACCTTCTAAGAAACCACATGTAGGTTTTTAACTAGTTGAAGTGTTGAAAGGAAAGGAATTTTACTATACAAAAATTGCTAATAGACTTAAGAGAACACATAAATCTGAGAAAATGGAAAGGAAACATTCAAAACAAGGCAATAAACATACACAGATTAATGAATGGCAAGAAGAGGTAAGAACATAAGTATTTCATTAATGGAAGGAAACATGTGTAGAGCATAATGCTATTGCAAAAAATACAAATAAAGAAGAACCCTTGCCAAATATTTACAACTACCCTTTTAAAGAGTTTAGGCATAACTCTGATGTTTACATTGAGTTCAAACCTTGCAAACAAGAGCAATAACTGAGAATTAGAAAGAAATCTAATCATGGAGTGCAATCTGATGCTAGAAGTGACAGGATGAGACCTAAATAAGTGCACCCAATCATAAGAGATCAAATGACTAAAATTTGATCATTATACACATTAAAGAGGCATGGAGTGCATTGTGTTGTGTTAATCATGGTCCAGGAAGTAGCTAGGCATTGAAGAACTCACCCTAATAGTGTACCATGTACAAATAAAGCCATCAAGAAGGATAACATGTAGAGTTGACCACAAGGGTGTGGGGAATTTGATTTTCTCAAAATTGAATGATAGTCATTGATGAAGATTCTCCCCTTGAGAAGGATGATTGAGATGTCACAAGAATCTCCCCAATGAGAGATTAAGTCATAGTCATCAATGTAGATCTCCTTCATTTCCAACAGACGACTGAGATGCATTGAGGGAACCCCAATATGTGTCAGATCCTATGATTGTCATGCCATTCTAGGCTTTAAAGCCTCTCAGAGACTCCACTACATGAAGAAATGTTGGAATGCTGACAAATGGCATCATCTTGCACCTTGCTATTTAATAGATTAGAAAATAATCTTTTAATCTTTTGTTGAATCTCTATTGTCAATCTGCGCATGTGCATTGGACATACTTAAGTCAGAGATGGGAGCCTCCACCACATACCATGATTCTGGACCTTGGAATCTTGTGGAGACTCCATAGTATGAAGAAATATTTGGATGAAGACACATGGTAGCATCTCATGGGATTTTAGGCTTCTGGGTCTTGCGAATACATTATGATAGGATGAAGCACTGAAAAGGCAACACATGGAAGCATCTCACACTTTGAGAAGATGGAAAGATAGCTTACAAAAACATGAGACCAATAAGATCTCACATCTATTAGATTGACCAAGAGAAAACCAAGCTAACTTAGTCGAAAGAAAAAACTATAGCTCGGTAAAAGAATAAACTGAGTCAACTTGGTCAAAGAAGGGACTGAGCTAATAGGAAATGTTAGCTACCAACTTTAGTGGGATGACCCACTGCAAAGAGAATAGCCCATTGAAGGTTTCTTTGATTGGATATCAGTGATGGGCTGAATGAGGGAAAAAAATAGCCAATAGATACCTCATATTAGTCATCAAAAGATTTCATGGTTGAAAAGAACCAAAACTACATGGTAGATGAACAGTCATTGGTTAATTTTGAAATTGGGGATTACATGAATAGTATTATGTCTAATATTATACCAATGGATCCCATACATGTCACTTAATCTTAGGTTCCCTTGGAAGTGTTATTTAAAGGCTCAACATGATGGATAAGAAACCACCTACATCATAAAAAATAATGGAGGGAAGTCCAAAATGGATCCTTTACCAAAGCACATAGGAGAGAAAGAAAATAAGTCTAGTATGATGCAAGTTAGTGGTAAGGAGTCTGTAGGGTTGATGAAGGAAGATTTTTTCTATGGATATGCCCTAATAGTGAAGCTAAAAGAGGACCCTATTCTATAGACTAATGAGAAAGGGGAAGTATCATTAGAAGTATTGAAGTCATTGGATAAGTATCAAAGCACATAGGAGAGAAAGAAAATAAGTCTAGTATGATGCAAGTTAGTGGTAAGGAGTTTGTAGGGTTGATGAAGGAAGATTTTTTCTATGGATATGTTCTAATAGTGAAGCTAAAAGAGGACCCTATTCTATAGACTAACGAGAAAGGGGAAGTTTCATTAGAAGTATTGAAGTCATTGGATAAGTATCAATGTATAGTGGTAAATGATACTTCTAATTTATTGCCACCTATGAGAGACATAAGCCACTAAATAGATTTGATTCCTAGAGTAACTCTTCCTAACAAGCTAGCTTATAAAATGACCCCATTATAGAATGAGGAGATAGAAAAAAGTCCAAGAATCACTCCATAAGGGTCTAGTTAGGAAGAGTTAAAACCCATGTACAATGTCAACTATACTTACCCTAAAGAAATATGGGAAATGAAGGTTGTTGGTGAAGGAGCACCAAGGCCTTCAACTAGGATTAAGGAGGTAGGGATGAATCATAAAAGAATAGATGGAGTTCATCAAATAAAATGGAATATATCAAATCCAATAATGGCCTTTGGAAGAAATTATACCAATTTAAAGAATTATGGTCCTAAGGGTCATGATAAGGGCCATACAACTAATTTCTAATGTAAGGGGGGTCAATAGTACCCAAGTGATCCAAAATAGTTCAAGAGGAATATACTAATGATATAAAGTAATTTATTAAATTTTGATAGGTTAGAAGTCCTAAAAATTTGATAAATAATAAGTTACAAATTCAAAAATATGAATTGTAACGGTTACCTAGATTTAGGAGGGAAAGTCTATTTTATTTTATTATACATTTGTTTTCAAATTATAACCTTTTGGATTCAGTTTGGGAAGTTTAAATTCATATTTAAATATCATTATATAGATGCCAAAGAAAGAATAGTGACTATATATAGGTCTGTATGGCTGGAAGTGGAGATTTTGCAATAAAATTAAAGGTTTTCTAATGAGTTTGGTTTGTTACAAATTCTTATTGAATGAATCTCACATTTGGATGGTTTGATAATATTAATACAGTCATATTGTAACTCTCTACATGTCATTTTATCTATTTACACATTAAAATTGGGTCTATACTGACTGGTGCAAGGAAATCAAGGTTTCAATTAACCGATTTTGATAGAACTTTAGATTTTGAAGTCCATTGCTTGAATGTCTTGTAAATTCTCAAGGAATGGACCACTAATAAATTTAAATTAATATAATAACACTTTTTATGCAAGGAAATTAAGATTTTTAGGGTACCTTATCAATTTTGTGGAGTAAAGTGAAAGAAACTTGAGGCAAGCCTATAGAAGCAAGACTTTTGATTGAAGGAGCCCATTTTTTTAATGATTGGAGAAGTTGTATTACATTAAGTACATTATATAGGATCAACCAATTTATCCCAAAAGTGATTGAGGTAAGCTGAATGAAGAAACTCTCATTTTAGGGCCTATTTGAGGAGGGTTTTGGAGGTTTCATACAAAATAAAGTCATAGACTGGAATTTATTATAGAATCCTTTAAATGGAACCAAAATAAAATATTATCCAAGGTTTGGTAGATTGGGTTTAAGTATTTCTTGCACTTCCTTTGTAAAAGTGGTGGTTTTTAAGCTTAAAAAGAGGGCCATATTGGTACAGCAAGGACATGGTCCAAAACAACCCTATCCAATTTTTTTTATATGTTGTATAGAAGAGAAATGGGTATATTTAAATGTAATTTATTTTTCAATATTTTTAGAATACTTTTGATAAAATGAGAAAAAAATATCAAGTTGTCTTAATTTGAGCAAAACTAGACCTACAATGAGAAATTTGGAGTTTAATGGTAAAAACCCTATCTAGGAGCCTATAACATGTTGGAACACTTTGTATTAGGAAAATAAAAGTGATTCAAGTAATTTGGGGCACTAAGCAAGTGATAATTTGAGTTTTGACCTCTTGGAGCCATTTAGGTGTCATTGGGCCTATTGAACAAACCTTGTATTTTCCCTATAAATCCATAGAAGTTTTGTTACCTACCATACACCTCTACAGCACGTGGTATCATAGAAAACATCAAGTAGATCCTTAAGGAGGGATAAGAGACAATTTGAAGATATGGCACCAAAGAACCAAATGGCAAGGGAAATAGAAGAGTTAAGGGAAACACTTGAATGAAAGGAAAGAGAAAAGAGGGAACTACAAGAAACAAAGGAGAGGGAAGAAAGGTAGTTGAGATAAGAAACACTTTGGTTATTGGAGAGGATAGAAGCATTGGAAAAGGAGAGGAAAGAACCTAGGAAATAAGAGGTTCATAAAGGCAAGATAGATGGTGAGGAAGTTCTTGGATGGGTAGAAGCACTTGAGAATTACTTTGACTTAGAAGATGTGGATGAAGATAAGAAGGTGAAGGTAGCCAAGGAAAGGTTAAGGGGAAAAACCCTTACACAGAGGGATAGTATTCAAAATGAAAGGATGGAAAGAGGATGTGACAAAATATCAAGTTGAGAGAGGATGAAAACCATGATGAAGAGTCAATTTTTACCATCAAATTTGGAAATCCAAATAAAGATGAGGAGAAATAATTTGAAACAAAGGGACATGGATGTTATGTCCTATACTAAAAAATTTCACACCCTAAGCATTAGAGGAGGGGTGGAAGATGAGGAAGAAAAGGTGGCTAGGTATATGAGTGGTCTAAGGTACCATATTCAAGATGAGATGGGATTAAATATTTCAATAACCCTTGGAGATTTTTTTCAACTTATTATAAGAGAAGAGGATAAATTGAAGAGGAATAATGAAAGACAAGGCACCAATAGTAGAGGAGGTGGATCAATGAGAGTGAGGTGGAAGAAATAATTAAGATTTTTTAGAGCAGTAATGATAAGGATAAGGACAAGAAAATTACATTAGACCAAAGAGGATGACATAGAGGTGGAAGATTTGGAGGAGGAAGAGGCACAAGTTTTTCTACAGGTAAGTGTTTCCATTGCAATGAAGTAGGACACCAATCTTTTAGATGTTCTAAATGGAATGAATCAGATAAGGGCAGAAATAGGAGAGTTAATTTGATACAAGAAGATGAAAATAAAGAAGAATAAAAGATGCTTACAATAGACCTTGAAATTGATGGTGAATTTCTTATGATAATGCAAGGAGAAAGACTTCATCAAGAACCACAGGTAACCATTTTCAAGACCAATTGCTTATGCCATGGTAAATTATGCAAATTGATTATAGTTTCAGGACCAAATGACAACTTGATTTCAATTAATATGGTAACTAAATTGGGGGTAATAATAGTAGATCATCCTAACCCTTACAAGGCCACTTGGGTGAGTCAAGTGAAACATGTGGAGGTCAGGCAAAGAGTTGTTAATTTTTTAAAAATATCTATCAAGATCAAGTAATGTGTGATGTCATTCCTATGACTTATGGGCATATAATGTTAGAGAGACCATGGAAACATCTAAGGAGAAGTATTCACAATTGACACACAAACAAATACATAGGGGATAAAATGGTAGAAAATTTTAGTTAAGTTCATTACCTTATGGTGAATGTAAAGACAATATTGTGATCTATTTTGCAGATAAAATATAGATGAATATGTAGGAATTGAGGAAGGATGATAGAGGTTGGATAAGGGATAAAATGAGACAACAAAGTCAAAATTTTATAGAGGTACAAATAAGACATATGGGGCAGCATAAAATGAGTGCAAAGAGTGTCAAAATTGGTAAGATAGAGTGCCATATAAGGGTAAAAGTCAAATATGATGGTAAACCTCTAGTTGAGAAGGGTATGATAGGAATGAATGATAGAGAGAAGGAAGAAAACATGAAGGAACAACAACTTAGATAAGGTAGTCCCATCAAAAGGATATAAAATAATGTTTTAATATTTGATTTTGGTTCTAATGTTTGTACAAGTTATAAAAGGTAGTAGGTTACATTGGGATACTTTATCCCCTATGTAAGGGAAAATAAGAAATGAGGACAATTGTAGACTCCAAGCATGACAAATTCTTGGGGCAAGAATTCATTCATTCATGTGGAGTATGGTATAGGAGCACCAAGGCCTTCAACTAGGATCAAGGAGGAAGGGATAAATCATAAAAGGACATATGAAATTCATCAAATCAAATGGAATCTATTGGAGCCAATAATGGCCTTTGGAAGAAATTATGCCAATTTAAAGAATAATGGTCCTAAGTGTAATGCCTCACCAGGGAACCCAAAAGACATTAACTTAAAGTTTCACTAAGTTTGTCAAACATTTTTTATTTTTATTTTTAAAAGATAATGACTAAGCAACAACAAAAATAAAATAGAGGAAGCAATAATATACATGTAAGCACATACCATAAATAGATTACAATTCTTAAGGATCCCATTATGTTGAATCATACTTAAGTTTAATTAATTCTAAAACCAATATATAACACATCTACATTAAAGAATAACTACAAGTAAAAATCCATTTAAATAATATACAATTATCCCAAATGCCACTTGGAAATAATCAGAATGCACAATCATCCACTGTACATGTGACAAGGTATGAAAGGATGAAATAATATATATCATAAAATAGATTATATATATCATAAAATAGATTACATCATCTCTTTAAGATCCATGAAATAAAATGCAATACAATATGTATAACCATCCATCATAGTACACAACGATAGAATGAAAGGAAATGTAGAATAGGGAACTCTAGCCATGGCATCAAATTGATAGATCTCAATGGTAAAAGTAAAAAGCACTACCACCTGACCTAATGAAAACCTAAAAAGGGTCTACTCCCACCACGCTGAGGAGGTAGTCTCAAGTCCCAAACATGATAACAATCCCCAAAACCCAAAATGAATATCTAGGTCAAGGAAAACCTGAAAGCAAACTAACTCAACATACCAAGACACATGTGACATCTAAACCCAAAGGCAAACAAAGATACATAGGAAATTAACTATGTAAGTGGGAAAGTGTCATTGCATGAGCCAACTCTAAGGTTACCCTGGTAGTCTTTTAATACTCTGGACCCCCTAGTGTCTCTTTGTGGCATCAATATCCTTTCATAAAGATAAGGCATACTAATAAAGCAAGGTTGCAACCAAGCATCCTCTCTACTCCCATCCTAGCCTTTACTAGCACTTGAGACATGGGTGAGGAAAAATAATGACTTTTATTAATTTATTTTACTCTCATTTAATGAAAGGTGATTACTTATTAAAATAACCCACAATGGGTTACCTGTCAGCCTCTTTAGGGTCTTGACCTCCATTGCAAGTCACTTCCCAACATAACATATAGATAACCTACCCTAGGCTCAACAAAATTAGAAAGTCTCATACGACCATAAATACTCTTCAGTCCTTAAGCAAGCAACAATGAATTACTGAAAAGACACCACTGATCAAAATCATAGATTTTACCCATACAATCATCTTAACAGGACTGATTCAAAATCAAGTACATATTTACAAAATCATGACATCACAAAATATCATCAAAAAAATAATTCCTAGCCTTTGGTAGACATCCTAAAACTGGTCAATAGTCTAAGTGAACCCCAAACCCAGCATACAAGAAAACATACAATAGGTAGTGTGGTTTCATAGTTTTGTTTGGTTTTGAAAACACATAGATTAGAGTTTACAGTAAGGTTCAACTTTTCAATTCATTGTAAGTTTTTTGTTTGATAAAGTTTATAGTTTTTGAATTTACTTACACATACAATTTCATAATACATTAATTCCAATTTTTAATTAAATATTATTAAATTTTAATCAATAATCATTAGACTAATTAAGATAATAATTATTGATTTATTAATAAAATAACTTATATTAAATTATTTCCAATGATTTCCAATCTCAGGTCCCAGTTTGGTTAAGACTTCCGGAACTTCCTTTGGAATATTGGCATGAGGATGTCTTTGATGGCATAGCCAGGACCTTTGGAGAGCTCCTCTCCATTGACCCTGTCACAGCAACTAAGAAAATATTGAACTACGCAAGAATCTGTGTAGGAGTCATCGAAGGCCTAGACATGCCTCAACTTTTAGAACTACAATCTCATCTGGGAAACAGATCTCAAAAGATTGACTATGAAAGTGTGCCTTTTGCTTGTTTCCATTGTAAGAAGGCTGGCCACAAGGCTGGATCATGCCCACTTTTCAAAGGGAAGAGTACGGTGGGAAAGGCTCATCCACAAGGGGGGATAAAAGATTCTCTAGATCCCAAAAAAGAATGGAGGAAAAAAGCATCGCAAGTCAAGGCAAATGGAGAGGCAAAAGGAAAAACAAATATTGCTCCTAATGCACCCCAAGAGGAATCAGGGCCTCCTCGGGCGACTGGAAACGTAGGAGGGGGAGAAGAGACCTCTCCCCAATGTGAAGGAATCTGAGAAGAAACCTGAGGAGACAGGTGAAAATATGACTCTTCCCCCTCTGGATTCTCAAGAGGATGACTTGAAACTATCCTTTGTCCCGAACTCCATGGAAGAACTAAAGGAGGGGGAACCCATGTCCCAGGACCCTAACCCGGTGTGTTGTCCCCCCCCTTCAATAGTAAACAGAATCATAGAGAGGCTGTCTGCATCGAGAATGGAAGATTTGGCGAGAATTGATGCTTGGCTGGACAAAGGACTAGAGGGAGAAGAGAATCCCTAGACAGAAGTCAGGAGTAGAAAGAAGAAGAATAGCAGGGACCCTTCTCCGGTATCTCCCCCTTCTACTAGAAGCATGGCCAAGGCTGATCTCGGCCACAAATCTAACCTAATGGGAAGGAAAAACAAGAATGAAATCAGGAAAGAGGAAGCCAGAAGAAACATTAAGGATGGTACGCAGCGCACCATCCAGGAAGCATGTTCAGTAGTTAAATCATGAAGATCTTATCTTGGAATATTAGTGGACTCAATGGAATCCACAAGCAAGAAGTTATTAGAAATATGATAAGGGACCAAAGGCCTGATGTGTTTCTAATCCAGGAAACTAAAATGAAGAAGGAAAGGATGGAAAATATTAAGTTCAACAATAGCATGAAGGGCATAGCCTCTAACTCTGAAGGAGCGTCTAGAGGACTGCTGTTACTTTCCAATGATAAGTATTTCAATATAGTAGCTGAGTATGATGAAGATAACATTCTTTTCTGCAGAGTTCAACATTTGCACACCAATGATTCCTAGTTTTTAGTGAATATTTACGCCCCCAATAATAAGAGAGATAGAAAAAACTTCTGGACCAAAGTTGGTAATATGGTGCAAGATTGTGACATTAAGAAAGGTATAATCATGGGAGACTTTAACACACCGCTAGAAGATAAAGAGAAAAAGGGAGGTATGCCCCCGGATTGGGAAAGTAAACAGGATCTTTCTAACTTCATAAATAATCTGGCCCTTATGGACGTAGAGCTTAAGGGCAGATCCTTTACCTGGTCAAACAAGAGAAAAGGCCATGATTGCATTCAGGTTAGGCTGGATAGAGCTCTTATATCTTCGGACTGGCTTCAATCCTTCAGCTGTAGACTATCTCTGCTTCCCAGAATTGGTTCGGACCACTCTTCCATTTCTCTTTTAGTTTCCCCTCTGATACACAGGAGATACCATCCTTTCAGGTTTGAGAAAATGTGGACCTCTCACCCTGACCTCCTGGATAATATCAAGAAATGGTGGGGGATAGAGGTGGAGGGCTCAGCCATGTTTAGAGTCACCAGAAAACTTAGCAATGTGAAGAGGATGATTAAAATTTGGAACAAGTCTGATTTTGGTCATATCTTCCATGAAAAGAAAGAGTTATTTGATAATCTAACTATTATCCAAGATTGCATTCAGAAGGAAGGTTACACTGAGACCAACAGGGTTTCGGAGCTCAAGACCCTGTCTGAAATTCATAACATTATTAATAAGGAAGAAAAATTTTGGAGGCAAAGATCGAGGATCACCTGGCTAAAGGAAGGAGATTGGAACACTAAGTTTTTTCACCTAACCACCCTCAAGCACCGTGCTAGTAACAGGATCTATGGTATCAGAAAGGGGCAAGAGCTGTTAACTGAAGAATCTGCCATCTCGAAAGAAGCTGTTTCCTTTTTCTCTAGCCTTCTCTCTGAGGACCCAATGCTTTCCAATTTGGACCAGGAGGATTTGTTATACTGTATCCCTCAGCTCATTCAACCTATCCATAATAAACAACTCTGTGCTATTCCTAATGCTTTAGAAGTTAGAGAGGCTCTCTTTTCTCTGCCTGCTGACAAGGCTCCAGGCCCGGACGGTTTTCCCACTTTTTTCTTCCAAAGGTTCTGGCCGATGATCATGGGAGAGGTTGTTCAGGCTGTCCAGGAATTCTTTGGAGCCAAATCTATTCTCAAGGAGCTAAACTCGACTTTTGTGGTTCTCATTCCTAAATCCCCTGGGGCGGACTCATTGGACAACTTTAGACCTATTAGTCTGTGCAACTCACTCTACAAGATCATCTCTAAAGTTCTCACTTTAAGAATGATCAAGATCTTGCCCATGATAATCTCGCAGCATCAATCGGGTTTTGTTCCAAGGAGACAAATTTTGGATTCTATCCAGCTGGTGCACGAAGTCATCCACTCTCTTGAGGCATCCAAACGGGAAGGTATGTTTCTCAAACTGGATCTTTCTAAAGCTTATGACAGGGTGGAATGGTCTCTCCTTGGGAAGGTCCTCTCAACTTTTGGCTTTGATAGTAAAGTTTGCAAAATTATCTCTCAATTGGTGTCCACCTCCTCCTTGGCTGTTCTGGTTAATGGAGTCCCTTCTAATTTTTTCAAACCTTCCAGAGGCCTCAGACAAGGAGACCCCCTTTCGCCCATTTTGTTCATCATTTTAGCTGAATGCTTAGGAAGGATTATAGACTGTAGAAAGCGTGAGGCTTGTATCAAAGGGATCCTTCCCTCCTCTAATTGCGTTCCCTTCACTCATCAGCAATTTGTTGACGATACTATCTTGGGGGGGGAAGCTTCTGTCAAAGAGGCCAGAGCCCTGAAGAAGATTCTTGATACTTACTCCAGTGGGACGAGTCAGCTGATTAATTGGAACAAAAGCTCGCTCTTTTTCATCAACACCTCTAAGTTTAGACAAAGAAAAATCGCCAGGATTCTGGGTTGTGGGGTAGGCTCTTTCCCCTCTACCTATCTTGGTCTCCCTTTGGGATCCTCACCCCTGGAGTCTTTTTGGAATGGTATTTTGGACAGATTCAACAAGAAGATGGCTGGTTGGAAAGGGGTCTCTCTTAATCAAGCGGGGAAATGCCTCTTAGTCAAATCTTCTCTTCAAAATCTGCCAATCTACGCCCTGAGCCTCTTTGGAATTCCGGGGAAAATAGCTGAAAGAATGGAGAAAATCCAGAGAGACTTCCTTTGGAATGGTAATGAAGGGAAGAAAAGATAACCTCTTGTTTCTTGGGAGAAGGTTTGCCTCCCTAAGAGGTACGGAGGTCTGGGCATTAGAAAGATCACCCACCTCAATAAGGCTCTCCTAGCTAAACAAATATGGCGGATCTTCAGTAGCACCGGTGAATGGAGGGACACCCTGGTAAACAAGTACCTTAGAAGACCCACTCTTCTTTTCACCCTTTTTAATGAAGATATCCCAAAAGGATCGAACATTTGGAATGGGATCATGAAAGCCAGGGACCTGGCTAAGGCCAGGATATCATGGAAATTGGGAAATGGGAAGGACATCCAGTTCTGGTCGGATAGATGGCTTTCCCAAGATCCACTTATCAATAACCCTATTTTTGAGAGATGGATGCAAGCTTGTACTGATCAAATTGGGTCCAAAGTTTGTGATTATTGGAATGGCCAGGAATGGAGTGACCTATCCCTCATCTCTGAGGACTTGACTCCTATAATGCTTATGCTCAATTCCATGATTCCTATCAATTTGGGGGATGAGCTGGTCTGGAGGGATAATCCCAATGGAAGATACTCTGTTGCCTCAGGCTATAATTCCCTTTGGAGCTTAAAAGAGAAGGCTCCTTGGGTGGAGGCTTGGATTCCGGGTCTCACTCCAAAGATCAACATTTTTTACTGGCTGGCTCTTCAGAACAAAATCCTTACTCATGACAATCTCATGAAGCGAGGACATGTTATGCCCAGTAGATGTCCCTTGTGTAAGAATCAGGCTGAGACCGGAAATCACATTTTCATCTTATGTGACTATGCCAAGGAGGTGTGGAATGTCATCACACATGATAATGAAACCCTCTGGTGCAAACCAGATAATCTCATGGATTTTTTCCATCAGTGGAAAGGTCTTTGTAAGATTGTTGGTCGGCAAGATCACTCGGACTGGATTTTACCCCATTTTTGCTGGGGAATTTGGAAGGAAAGGAATAATAGAATATTTAGAGACAGAGAGGAGCGGGCTATAATCCTTGGCAGGAAGGTCTCAAAGGATATAAAGGAAAATCTCCAAGTGCTGAAGGAGGAAGAAGAAGAAGAAGGGGACAGAAAGATAGCTAAAGAAAAAGACAGGAACCTCAAAAGGCAGGATGCTAGCTGGCTTCTCCCCCCAGATGGTTGGTCAAAAGACAACTTTGATGGGGCTTCTAAGGGTAACCCAGGCCCTTCAGGTTGCGGTGGAATCATAAGAAATAGCTATGGGGAGGGAATAGCTGCCTTTGCTTCCCCGCTGGGAATCTAGACTATTCATCTGGCTGAAGCAAGAGCTGCGAGTAAGGTGGTCAAGTTGGCTTTTGAAGCCGGGATTACTAAACTCTGGCTTGAGGGGGACTCCAAAAACATTATTAATACCATTAATGGTATTTCCCCTCCCTCGTGGACAATTGCGAACATAAATTTTGAGACTTGCGCCACTCTCACAAAGTTCGATAAGGTCCATGTCACTAATGTTTACAGAGAGGCAAACCCAGTCGCTGATTGGTTTGCTAATAAAGGGGTTAACGCCACCAATAATCTGACCTGGCATGCCGGAAAATATTTTCCGACGGAGGCAAAGTTGCTTATCGACCAAGATAAAATCTTGGGAAGGACGGTTCAAATCCAATGCAATTATGGATAATAAAGATTGCTTAATAAATGGTAAGTGCCATTATTGGCATCGTGATTTTCACCAGCAAAAGGGGTTTCCTCTGACATTTCGAAACGTTCGAAAGGACGATACCATTATTTTCAGAAAGGGGTATATTCACGGGTATCATAAAAGAAACATCACCATTTTTTCGAATGCAAATAACTTGCAGAGTTCAGAGTTCATGAGAATTGTGGAAGTTGATCAGGTAAACATGACAGGTGAGAGGAGCAGAAAGGAGCCGGTGGGGGAAGTTCAGAAGTGGAAGAACAAGGCCAAAGTTTGGAGAGAGCTGGAAAAGGGTGGGGTTACTAATTTCTTCGAGAAACTTCATGGCTCGGATCCTGAGATCACTAACAGCATGGTGAATTCGTGGAATAATGGTAAGGTTAAGGCGACAACTTCAGATCAATTAAATGGCTTTTCCATGAGCTTGAGGATGTCAGAGATAGGGTTTCCCAAATGGAAAAAATCAAGAGCAAGACAGGTGCAGAAAGCCAAGGCGACCGAAACCGCTGGGAGACTCTGATGGAGAGGAGAGTAAAAAATATTGAGAACTACAATCACAACCTGGCAAGTCAAATGATCTCCCTCCTCGCTTCGATCAACGACAACATCCTCTCTCTCTTGGAAAATCTCAAAGACAGGAACCAGATGGAGGAAGATGATAAATAGAACAGAGACAAAGATAGGCTGGATGTGGATAAAGCCAAGGACAACACTATGGAGCAAGATTTGATGAACGCCCAGGATCATAAGGCAGAAGAGCAACAAGAGTGCATCGAAGCTGCCCAGACCATGCTCGAGATGGAGAAGTAGTCTGCTAGGTTGGGTCTCTGTCCTTTGGTTTTTGTTTCTCCTAGCTTTGGCTTTTTGTCTGGTCTCTGTTTTTCTGGTTGGTTCTCTGGCCTTTTTAGTGGGCAGTTGTTTCGGGCTGGGCCTTTGGGCTTATTTTCAGCCGTAAGGCTTATGTTTTGGCTGGGCATTTTTTCGCTTATTTTTAGTCTTTCTTGTTGTTAAACTTATGGGTTTCAGGACCCCTTAAAACCTGTTTACCTTATCAAAAACTTATATTAAATTATTAATAAAAATAGTGATTAATCTAATAATAAAATAATAATATTGTTATTTTTTAACATTTAACAACTATATACATTTATTTAATTAAATCTAATATTTAATAATTAAAATATTTATTAAATATAAAATTTAATTAAAATGTTATTAAATAAATCTAATTTAATAAAATTGATAATAAAATAAAATAATGTTTAAAAAAAAAGCTTACCTTTTTCTTATTTTGAAAGCCTATAAGCTGAAGTGATATCACGACAACTTTGTTGATGTGATAGCAGAGTATTGCCTATGGCAGTACCTCCTGTCATGGTAGTAGAGTCTGTCATGCGACAGCTAGAATGGCCACTGGTAGCATTCTTGTTGTCATCTGAGGAGCAAGAAGAAAGGGGTGGGTGGGGGTTGGTGGCCTCGCCCACCAATTTCATTATTATTGTTATTTTTTTTTTGTTTTATAAAAAGAAATAGTACGAGCCCCCTGAAATAATTTTTTTATAAAAAATGTGTAATCAGATCTAATAGGGAAAACGCCAATAACCATTCAAATTTTGCATTTTAAAATCAACTTCTCTTCACAAACCCTATGTGATTAAAATATGTGATTCACTTAATAGAATGAGGGTTTCTAAATTATCAAAACTCATAAATAGGTAATCTCAAAATGAAGAACAAAACCCAAAAAATTACAGTATAATGATATCAACCAAATCTAAAATTCTGATAACCGATTTTTTTAGGCATGAAGAAGATAGGAAATTTAAGAATGGAAAACTATTGCACAAATTAACCATAAGATTCTACTTGAATTTGATGCTAATTCGACAACACATGGAGCAAACAAGTATTTCCTTTCCATCCTGAAAACCTCCTCCAAAATTGCTCCTCTAAAACTGGGTCCCCAAGAAATGAACTCTAAATTGCTAATAAAGAGTTTTCCCCAATTTAGGGTTTTTCTTGTGCAATCACGTGAAAACCTCTTTACCTTTATTATTCAATTATATTTTAATATTCATGCACAACCTTGTTGCCATTTAATTAAAATATCTCTATTAAATAATTTTCTTTCCCTCTTTCTTGAGATGTTTTTGATACAAATATTTATTAAGTAATAATACTATTTAGCATTTATCTAAAAATGAACTCCTAAATATATTATTATTAAATTAAATAAATATTCTTATGCCCAAGATTTAGACTTTAACTAAATCTTTAAATTTAATTCTTTCATTTAATTAATTTCTCAATTAATTAAATATAACTAAATATTAAATTTCCATTAAACTGAATCATTAATTATTCTTTTAATTTGATTTAATTAAAATAGAGAATTATCACAAACCCACAAGACTGAAAAGAAAACCCATAATAAAGTGCATTAAACTAGAACAAACTCAAGGGTTTTAATCACAAATTTACGTCACTTGACGAATTCGAAAGGTAGACAACTCAGATTCTTGCCCTAATTTTTAGGACAAATGGTTTAAGGATAGGATTCAAACTCTAGAGCTATCTTCCCTCTGTTACCTTTGAGATATTTTGATAGGGTACGCTCATCTTGGTGATTTAGGGAAGTCGATACCCGGTACTTGCAATCTGCATAAAATCCACACATGTACATACACATATATTCTAGACTAAACATGCAATGGTAGGAAGTGGTGCATCATGTAGATATCAACTAGCAGGTGACTATGACTCCCTCCCTCAACCATATCAGAAACATCATACATAAAATAAAACATACAAGTACACCATACACATGCAAGTATGAGGTAAGTGTCCATCTTACCATCATCATGAAATAACTAGAATCACTAGATACAATCATCATCAAAGAATAGTCATGCATACTTGAAATAACTAGTACCAAAGTAATCTCATCTTATAATCAACTGAGTATGAAATAATATCCAACAATATGAAAATCAAATACCACTAAATATCAAACATAATCATAAAGATGGCCTAAAAGATTTTGGTAGTAATAATTGAAAAGTAAACTAGGGGTAGGCACTATAGCCACCCCCCCAAACTTAGGCTTACTCTTGGAAGCCTATAAATAAGTAGGGGTATAAATCTCATAAACTAGATGCATCCTCCCATGTAGCAAATGACTCATCAATAGGGTCCCATTGGACTCTTACCTACTCTATGGTTTGACCCCTAAGGGTCCAATCCTGCTACTACAGAATGTGAACCAACTCCAAAGCCAGCTGCCCATCCTCTACCTATAATGCATTCTAGTCAAGAACATGTATCACATTAATAATATATTGTCTAAGTACAAAAACATGGAAAACATGATGAACATGAGCTAGGTTGGGTAGCAATACAAGATGGTAGGCAATTGGACCTATCCTCTTAAGAATCTCAAATGGTCCTACAAAATGAGGTGTTAGCTTCAAACCCTTTCTATAATGGATTAGACTCTTTCATAGTCACACTCTTAAGAAAACTTTCTCAGCCACTGCAAACTGCTTATCCATCCTATGATCATCGACATACTTCTTTTGTCTATCTTGTGCTATAGACACATGCTCACAGATGTGCACTACCTGTTGCTCCATATCTCAAAGCATGTCAGGACCCAATAGGATGGAATCCTTAAGATTGTCCCAACTCAAAGGTGTAGGGCAAGGATGACCATACAAATCCTAATATGATGCCATCCCAATAGAACTATGATACCCATTATTATAAGAAAACTCTACTAGGTAAAGATAGTCCTCCCAAAGAGTTTATCTATCCATCACATGCATTCTCAACATATCCTCCAAAACTTGATTTACTCTCTCAGTTTGACCATCTATGCTAAAGTTCAACTGCACTCCAAGATCATGCTGTAATGATGTCCAAAAAGTAGATGTGAATATAGGATTCCTATCTAAAATGATCTTCTGGGGAATACCATGCAATCTCATGATATCATGCATGAAGACATTAGCTACCTTAGTCAACCGATCAATGGTGACCATGATAGAGTCATGATGATGAGAAGTCAAAGGTAATCCTACAATCAAATCTATAGAGATGTCCCACTTACATTAAGGAATGAGATTACGTTTTAAAAGCCCTGCTAGATGTTGGTGCTCTACCTTGACTCTCTATCACTCAAGACACCTATCCACAAAATAAGCGATATCATGCTTCATCCCTATCCAAAAGTATAGACATTATAAATATGAATGCATCTTTTTGACTCCTGGATGTGACAATTAAGGTGCATGATGAGCCTTTGATAGGATCAATGTACACAACTCATCTAATAGTGGTATATAGATCCTTCCTGAATAGCACAAAAGGCCATCCGACTCCAAAACATAACCTAAAAAATTTCTCTCCAATGGTCTACCTAAATCTATCTCCATGCTCACCTCCTGATACCAGGTATCTGTAGGAAGTGCCTGAATATACAGCTTCTCAAATCCACACAAAAAGTCAAAGATAGTGTCACATGTCTCCTACGACTCAAAGTGTCAGTTACTACATTCTCATTTTCTTAAATATACTTCACCTCAAAGTCATACTCACAAAGGAACTCCATCCAACACCTGTAATGAGCATTCAAATTAGGCTGCATGAATATATACTGTAGACTACAATAATCACTATGAATCTCAAATCAGTATCCCAAAAATAAGTGTCTCCATCTCATTAGAGCATGAACTATTATAGCTAACTCAAGATCATGCGTATGATAATTCAACTCATGATCCTTGAGTTTGCGTGATTTGTAAGAAATCACCTACCCATCCTACATCAATACTACTCTAATCCCCTTTAGGGAAGCATTTGTACACACCACAAAGTCACTTGTTGGATCAGGTACTAATAATATTGGTTCACTGGTCAAAAGCTCTTTGAGTTTCTGAAATGCTTCCTCGTATTTCTCCATCCATATAAAGTTCTTTCCTTTCCTCTGAAGAGAAGTGATAGGATATGCTACTCTGGAAAAGTTCTCGATGAACCAATAGTAATAAGTGGCTAGACCCACAAAGCTGTGAATTTCTAACATAGTAGTGGGTGCAGGCCAATCTACCATTGCCTAGGTCTTTCTAGGGTCTATAGAGATACCATCACCTAATATGATATGACCTAAATATTGTATCTTTGATTGAAAGAAATCTTACTTCACCAAATTGGCATAAAGTTGATTATCTCTCAAGCACCACAAAATCAATTGTAGATGCTACTCATGTTACTTCTAGGATCTATAATGTATCAAAATATCATCTAGGAACACAAGTACAAATCAATCAAGATAGGAATGAAACACTCAATTCATCAAACACATGAAAAATCATGGAACATCCATCAAATTGAATGGGACTACTGTGAACTCATAGTTCCCATAGAGAGTTTGGAAGGTGGTCTTAAAAATGTTAGCATTCTAAATGTGAAGCTAATGGTATCTCAACTTTAGATCAATCTTGGAAAAAACTATGGCTCCCTTGATCTAATCAAATAAATCATCAATCCTTAGTAAAGGATACTTTTTCTTTATTGTCACATTGTTTAATTGTCTATAGTCAATACAAAAATGTAATAGAACTATCCTTCTTCTCCATAAAGAACATTAGCACTTCCCATGGAGATACACTTGGCTGAATACTACCCTTGGCCAGAAGGTCCTCTAGCTATAGGCGCAACTCACTCAATTCCTGAGTGGTCATCTGATAAGAAACTCTAGAAATAGTCTTCACTCCTAGAATAAGATCAATGCCAAAATCAATATCCCTCTTCAAAGGCATGCTTAGAATCTTTCTAGGAAAGACATCCACATATTCCTATAGCATAGGATGTTCTAAAGTCTTCCTTGCAGGGTCTTCTTCTTCTAGTTTTCTCACCATAATGGCAAACACCTAACATCCCTTACAAAAGCTCTACTTTAATTGTATAGAGAATAGCATCCATAGAGATATAGGTCTCTTGATACCCACAACCTCGAGTCCTTTGCCTGATCATCTTTACACAAAATGGTCTTCTTTCTACAATCAATACTAGCTTTATGAGAGCCTAGCCAATCCATACCTAAAACTATGTCATAAGAGCCAAGAGGAATGACTTGAAGGTCTATCAGCATAAAAAATCCTCCTAGGTTTAGTTCACACTTTTGCATTAAGGAATTTGTGGAAACCCTAGCACTTAAAGCTAATTCCACTTGCCAACCCAAACCCTGCTTTACCATATCTAGCTTACATTTAACAACAATGGATGTTGAAATAAAAGAGTATGTAGCACTTGAATCAAACAAGATGGAGAGGGGTGTACCTTAGATAGCTCCTATAGTCTAAACCATGTCTCCCTGATGATATGCCTGATATTGGTCCACCGCTGCAAATACTCTATGAACTCTACTCGCATCTCCAACTATAGGCTCAGATACTACTAGCCTAGAACCTAAATAGTGAGATGTACATTGTGGGTAGTTGGCTACAATGTATCCAAACTATCCACAAGAATAACATCTTGTGCCTCTGCCAGATCCCCTCCCTGCTAGAAGTGCACTTGACTATTGGTGGCTATCCCTACTAACAAAAGATTGGTAGCTCTATGCAAGCTAAGCGCTCTAATTTTTCCTAGTGCATTGAGAGTTATGGTAGTTCCTAGCATTGAAACCATCACCACCACTCTATGCTAGAGGGTATGATCCCTTCTATAGCTATTGTTGTTGAGGTTGTTGCTGGTTCTAATTTCCCTTAGGATAAGGTGATTTCCTATTGCTACATGATTTGTGGTTACCCTTGGATCTTGATGTTGTAGTTGCTCCCATAAAGCCACCATGTCCTTGAGTAACACTTTTCTATACAAGTATGGCTCGATGTACCACATCTTTGAGGGTTTTATGTTCAAATAACTTAACATCCCCAACTAGATATTTATTCAAACCTCTGCTAAAATATTGTGCCAACTATGGCAAGCTATCATTGATCCTTGCATAGGGCATGAGCTCATATAATTTATGCTCATACTCTACTATGGTCATAGTGAACTATCTCAAGTTGTGGAATTACTGATGTCATTCCTCTAGTAGGAATCACTCATAGAAGTTTTCCATAAATAATTCCCATGTAATAGTGTTCATGTCTATACCTGGCTTCTTCTCTTCGATAGTCCACCATGCGGCTCCAAAGAGTTCTAGGTTGGTAACATAAAACCTTGCTTTGACATTAGAGTCAAAGTCCTATATAGAAAAACACCTATCTAGAGCAATACAAAACTGCTTGGCCACATAACCTAAACCTAGCCCATTAAAAGCTCTGACCTTAGACCTTTGAAGGTCGTTAATCTATCTATCCATGTGAGTGTCCTTTCAAGGACTCCTAGACCTATGCCTTTCCCCATTCCTTGCATGGTGTGACTCCTGATGATCAACACCCCAAGGAGGAGGTAGGTGATCCATGGTGGTCCTCATCATCTATCACAAGTCAACTTCCTCTGAATCTACCTGATTCTCCTTGTTATGTTCTTCCATGTTTTCCTCTTGAACAAGACTATTTGGAATAGATTCATGCACACTACCATCCCTGTCTCACCCTTGGCCTCTACTATGATCAGAGCTATGACCTCTAACTATATATCTCATCCTAGATACCATCCTACAATAATACCCAAGATAACGAGATACTATAGATAAAATGTACCATTGTAAGGCATACACATAAGAAATATGTTTTGAATAAAATAGAAGATCAATTTTAGTTTTGCCTATTTTAGGTTTAAGTATGTTTTAGTTTGAAGTTCAAGCATTTCAAGTTTGTAATAAATACATATCATAGTTTAAGTTTTGTTTTAGTTCAACTAGTTAACAACTAGTGGCATTCTAATAAACCCAGAGCTCCCAATGTAAAAACTTGGGCTTTGATACCAAATGTAACACCCCACTAAGGAACCCAAAAGAAATTGACCTAAAGTTTCACTAATTTTTCCAAACATTTTTTTTAAAGATAACAACTAAACAACAAAAAAAATAAAATAGCAGAAGCAATTACATACACATAAGCACATACCATAAACAGATTACAATTCTTAAGGATCCCATGATGTTGAATCACATTTAACTTTAATTAATACTAAAACCAATATATAACACATCCACATTAAAGAATAACTACAAGTACAAATCTATTTAAATAATATACAATTATCCTGAATGCCACTTGGCAATAATCAGAATGCACACTCATCCACTATACATGTCAAAGGGTATGAAAGGCTGAAAAAATATACACCACAAAATAAATTACATCATCTCTTTAAGATCCATGAAATAAAATACAATATGATAGGTACAACCATCCATCATAGTACATAAGAATAGAATGAAAGGAAATGCATAACAAGGAACTCCAACCATGTCATCAAACTGACGGATCTCAATAGTAAAAGTAAAAATCACTACCACCCAACCTCACAGTAACCTAAAAAGGGTCTACTCCCACCACACTATGGAGATAATCTCAAGTCCCAAACAAGATAAAAATCCCTAAAAGCCAAAATGAACATCTAAGTAAAGGAAAACTTGAAAGCAATCTAACTCAAGGTACCAAGACACATGAGACATCTAAAACCAGAGGTAAACAAAGAGACGTAGGAAATCTACTATGCAAGTGGGCAAGTTTCATCACATGAGCCAACTCTAAGGTTACCCTAACAGTCTTTTAATACTTTGGAACCCCTAGTGTCTTTATGTGGCATCAATATCCTTTTGTACAGACAATGCATACTAATGGAGCAAGGTTGCAACCAAGCATCATCTCTACTCTCATCCTAGCTTGTACTAGCACTCAAGACATGGGGGAGGAAAAAAAATGGCTCTTATTAATTCATTTTACTCGCATTTAATGAAATGTTATCACTTATTAAAATAACCTAAAATGGGTTACCTGTCAGCCTCTTTAGGGCCTCAACATCAATTGTACGCCACTTCTCAACATAACATACACATAACCTACCCTAGGCTCAACAAAGCAAAGAAGTCTCATATGGCCATAAATACTCTTTAATCCTTAAGCAAGCAAATTGGAATTACTGAAAAAGACATCATTGATCAAAAGCGTAGATTTTACCCATATAATCATCCTAATAGGATTGATTCAAAATCAACTACATATTTACAAAATCATGACATCACAAGACATCATCAAAAAAATAACTCGTGACCTTTGGTAGACATCGTGAAATTGGTCAACACTCTAAGTCAACCACAAACCTGACGTACAAAAAAACATACAATAGATAGTGTAGTTTTATAGTTCTATTTGGTTTTGAAAACACATAGATTAGAGTTTACTGTAAGGTTCAAGCTTTCATTTCGTTGTAAGTTTTTAGTTTGATAAAGTTTACATTTATGAATTTATCGACACATATAATTTCATAATACATTAATTCTAATTTTCAATTTAATATTATTAAGTTTTAATCAATAATCATTAGACTATTAAAGATAATAATTATTGATTTATTAATAAAATAGCTTATATTAAGTTATTAATAAAGTAATTATTAATCTAATAATAAAATAATAACTATTAAAATAAAATAATAATAATATTGTTTATATTTTAACATTTAATAACTATGGACATTTATTTAATTAAATCTAATATTTAATAATTAAAACATTTATTAAAAATAAAATTTAATAAAAATGTTATTACATAAATTTAATTTAATAAAATTAATAATAAAATAAAATAATTACAAAAAAATTACCATTTTTTATTTTTAAAGCTTGTAGGCTAAAGTGTTGTCGTAGTACCTACTGTCATGGTAGCAAAGTCTGTCATGTGGTAGCTAGAATGGTCATCGACAACATTCTCATTGCCATGCAGAGGGTTAAGAAGAAAGGGGTGGGTGGCAGGTTGGTGGGCACACCCACCAATTTCACTATTTATTTATTTATTTTTAAATTGTATTACAAAAAAAATAGTACGCCCCCCTTGAAACAATTTTTTAATATATTTTTTTAATAAAAAATGTGAAATTAGATATGATAGGGAAAACCTCAATAACCATTCAAATTTTAGATTTTAAAATCAATTTCTCTTCCCAAACCCTACGTGATTAGAACATTCGAGTTAATTAACAAAATGAGGGATTCTAAATTCTCAAAACTCATATATAGATAATCTCATAAGGAAGAACAATTAAAATATACAAGGGTTCCAATTTAATTAATTCATTCACAGATGAAATCAAAAACAGAACCCAGTAAATTACAACACAATGATATCAACCAAATCTAAAATTTCGACAACAAATTTATCCAGGCATGAAGAAGACGGGAAATTTAAGAATGGAAAACTACTACACAAATTAACCACAAGATTCTACCTAAATTTGATGTTAATTCAACAACACACGGAGTGCGCAAGTATTTCCCTTTCTTTCTAAAAACTTCCTCCAAAATCTGGCCCTTGAGAAATGAACTTTAAATTGCTAATAAAGAGTTTCCCCCAATTTAGTGCTTTGATTTTGCAATCACATGAAAAGCCCTTTATCTTTATTATTTAATTATATTTTAATATTCATGCACAACCTTTTTGCCATTTAATTAAAATATCTTTATTAAATAATTTTCTTTCTCTCTTTAATTAATTCTTGAGATGTTTTTGATAAAAATATTTATTAAGTAATAATACTATTTTGCATTTATATAAAAACAAACTTCTAAATATATTATTATTAAATTAAATAATTAAATATTATTATGCACAAAATTTAGACTTTAACTAAATCTTTAAATTTAATTCTTTTATTTAATTAATTCCTCAATTAATTAAATATAATTAAATATTAAATTTTCCATATGAAATTTCCATTAAATTAAATCATTAGTTATTCTTTTAATTTGATTTAATTAAAACAGAGAATTATTACAGACCCACAAGACTAAAAAGAAAACCCATAATAAAGTACAAAAAACTAGATCAAACTCAAGGGTTATAATCATGAATTTAAATCACTTGATGAATTTGGAAGGTAGATAACAAGGATTCTTGTCCTACTTTTTAGGAAAAATGGTTTAAGGATAGGATTCAGACTCCCAAGCTATCTCCCCTCTCTTACCATTGAGATATTATGACAGGGTATGCTCACCCTGGCAATTTAGGGAAATCGATACCTGGTACCTACAATCTACATAAAATCCATGCATGTACATACACATATATTCTAAACTAAATAGGCAATGGCAAGAAGTGTTGCATCATGTAGATCTTGACTAGCAGGTGACTATGACTCCCTCCCTCAACCATATCAGAAACATCATACATAAAATAAAACATACAAGTACACTATACACATGCAAGTATGGGGTAAGTATCCATCTAACTATCATCATGAAATAACTAGAATCATTGTATACAATCATCATTGAAACATAATCCTGCATACATAAAATAAGTAATACTAAAGTAATCTCATCATATAATCAACTGAGTATGAAACAATATTCAACAATCTGAAAGTCAAATACCACTAAACATCAAACACAATCATAAAGCTAGCGTAAAAGAGTTTAGCAATAATAACTGAAAAGTAAACTAGGGGTAGGCACTACAATAAGGGTCATGATAAGGACCCTAGGACCAATTTCTAATGTAAGGGGGTCAATAGTACACAAGGCATCCAAAATAGTTTAAGAGGACTTAGAATAGTGATATAAATTCATTTATTAAAGTTTTATAGGTTAGAAGTCACAAAAAGATGATAAATAATAAGTTACAAATTCAAAAATCTGAATTGTAACAGTTACCTAGATTTAGGAGGGAGAGTCTATTTTATTTTATTAAGCATTTGTTTTCAAATTCTAACCTTTGGGATTCAGTTTTGGAAGCTTAAATTCATATTTAAATGACATTATGTGGATGCCAAAGAAAGAATAGTGAATATATACAGGTATGTATTGCAAGAAGTGGAGATTTTACAATAAAATTAAAGGTTTTCTCATGAGTTTGGTTTGTTACTAATTCTTATTGATTGGATCTCACATTTGGGTGGTTGGATAATATTAATATAGTCATATTTTAAGTTTTAACATATTTTTTTAATTTTTTAATATATTAAAATCTGATCTATACTGATTGGTGCGAGGAAATCAAGGTCTTAATTAACTGGTTTTGGTAGAACTTTGGATTTTAAAGTCCATTGCTTGAATGCTTTTCTGATTCTCAAGGAATGGTGCACTAATAAAATTTAAATTAATGTACTAACAATTTTCATGCAAGGAAACTAAGATTTGCAAGGGTACCCTATGAGTGTTATGGAGTAAAGTGAAGGAAACCTAAGGCTAGCCTATAGAAGCAAGAGCTTTGGCTGAAGGAGCCTATTTCAATATGATTGGAGAAGTTTGTGTACCTCAAGGAAATGATATAGGATCAACCAATTGATAACGGAAGTGATTGGGGTAAATTAAATGAAGAAACTCTAATTTTAGGGACAATTTGAGGAGGGTTTTGGGGGTTTCATAGAAAATAAAGTCATAGAGTGAAATTGATAGTAGAATTCTTTAGTTAGAATCAAATACAATACTATCCAAGGTTTTTTAGATTAAGTTTAAGTATTTCTTGCACCTTTGTAAAAGTGGTGGTTTTTAAGCTTAAAAAGAGGGCCATATTGGTATAACAAGGACATAATCCAAAACAACCTAATCCAAATTTTATATGTATTGTAAAGAAGCAAAATGGGTGTCTTAGAATGTAATTTATTTTTTAATTCTTCTAAAAAAGTTTTGATAAAAAGGGAAAAAATAGTCGTAGACTGTCCTAATTTGAGCAAAACTAGGCCTATAAGGAGCAATTTGGAGTTTAAGGGTAAAAACCCTACCTAGAATCCTATAATCCATTGGAATAGTTCATATTAGGAACAAACAAGTGATTCAATTCATTTGGAGCACTGAGTAAGTGATAATTTGAGTTTTGAACTCTTGGAACCATTGAGGTGCCATTAGGCCTATTGGACAAACCTTGTATTTTTCCTATGAATCCATAGAATTTTTTTACCCACCACACACCTCTCCATAAATTGTGTATAGAATCCAAAGTAATAAAAAATCACTATAAGGTACAGATTTCTAGTGTGAAGGATAGATGACATCATGGACTCCTTAGAGGGATCATGTTACCTCTCAAAAGTATATTTGAAATCAAGGTACTATTATATTAGAATAAGGTGGGATGATGAGTAGAAGACCACAATTAAGACCAATGAAGGCCTTTATGAATGGTTTTCCATACTATTTGGTCTTAGCAATGCAGCTAGCACTTTTATGCACCTAATGAATGAGGTATTGGTCATGTTAATTGGTGAAAAAATTGGTTCATCTTGATGATATATTGCTTTTAGTAGGACTAGAGAGCTGCACTTGAGGCAGATTGAATAGGTGTAAAAAAAGCTACATGATAAAAAGATCATGATAACTCATGAGAAATGTGAGTTCTTAAAAGTTGAACTTGTGTATTTAGGTTTTGTTATTTCAAGGGTTATTTTTGAAAATGGATTCTTCAAAGGTGGAAACAATCCTTAATTGGCCTACACCCACATTTTGTAGTAATTTCATGAAAGATTTTAGCCACATTTGCACACGTATCCTCAATATCATTAACGAAGTAGTGAAATGTAAATTTTCTTGGACTAATAAGGTAGAAAAGAGCTTTCAATTGTTGAAGAAGAAAGTAGGAGAATCTTCTACCCTAAATATTCCTAATTCCAACAAGGTATTCATTATGGAGTGTAATGCTAGTAAGAATTTAACAGGTGGTAGTGCTTAGTCAAGCAGTTCACCCATAGCCAACTTTTTCAAAAATAAATGATGTGAAAAAAATATTCTACATATGATCTAGAGCTTTATGCAATGGTGAACCTCTCAAAAAATAGAGACACTAGCTACTTCTACAAGAATTCATTGTACATACAAAATACTATGCCTTAATTTTCCTCAATGGGTGGGAGAAGCTTAATCTAAATCATCTCAACACCACTAAGAATCCTAGCAATAAAAGTGTTAGAACAAGAATACAAATGTCACCAATGATGGTGTCCTTGATGCCAAAATGGTCAAATATGTCGAACCAAATATTTATCTAAAATGGATAGCCATACATATCCAAAATTTCTAACATATCCACTATCGATAAACACTCCAACATAAACTCTAATTACAAATGTCAAAACTGCAAGTGTTTCTCAAATGTAAAACATCCATGAGGATTGACCTCATTTCTACAATGAAAATACACACAACTTGGATATTCAATTGAATCAACAATAAAAAGTTTATCCAAGCTAATATGATGACTTTACAAAGATATGTGAGTTCAAATATGGTGATGTACAACCTAATTGGTAGAATGAAAATGCCTTCTTCAAGAACCATTGTATCAAGAGTTTTAAATCCTTTAATTATTATCAATTAAAATATTTCATACAAGATGTGATTGAAAAAATAGAAATCAATGTGAACAATCCAAAACCCAATGACAACACAACTCACACAATATTCAAAGATCTGTTAAAATACATAATAAAGGGAATAGCCTAATTCCTATAAACTATTCAAAATAGGTCAATTATACCTATCCTTTGTATGAAAACTTGATCAATTGTATTAAACATACTAAAAATAAAATAATGACCATTATTATTAAGGACAATAAATCCAAGTGTGTAGTAATGAACCATCATTCTAAGGTTGTTTTATAGGGGGTACCATCAACATCTCCTACACCTATAAATTATGTCATGCCTCCAAATAAAAAACATGATCTAGTGGATCAACTCAAGAGAACACCTTCTCATTTATCAATATCTCAGCTTTTATGCATCTATCCTTAACACAAACAAGCACTACATTAAGAAATAAAAAATGTAACTTTCACATGGGACATAACACCTAAAAATCTGCAAACCATGGTTAATTATGTTACTCCAAATAAGAATGCAACATTTATTGACTATGATTTTCCACTGCACAAACCAAATCATAATGATTGCTTGCATTTGTTACTGCAAGTGCATAAACATACAATCAGATTAGTCCTCTTTTATGGTGGAGCTAGATTGAATATATATACTCTAAAAGTGATATAAAATATGGATACTTAATGTATAATTTGAATGTCACTCAAAGGATCAATATCAAATATTATAATGAAATAAAGAGATTTTCAAAATGTGAATTCATCTTACCCATCATGGTAGGATCAATAGTAAAGGATACAACCTTCTAAATCCTAGAAAATGAACTATGATATAACATGTTATTGTCAAGACCATGGATACACAAAATTCAAGATATACCTTCAACATATCATCGATGTATCAATTTATCTCACTAAGTACATACATTTCATAGGATATGATGCCCTTTACAATATTGTCAACTTAATGGTTAGTTTGAAAAGTAAGAACCACGAAATCAAGAAGCACGTGCTCCTTCCACTTCTAATTCAATTCCAAAATATATATACCAAGGAAAAGGATCAAATATTTTTCCAAGATAAATTATGTAGTAAATACTACTAGGAAGATGCCTTCACCATCACTTAAATTTACCTATGTCACCTAGCTTACATTATCGGCCTAGACAAGTAGAACATATGGAATGCTATACCTAGTAATCTTTAGATATCCACCTAAAAAACTCATGCAATTGGGTGATATGAGTGAAGAAAATATATTTAATCTTGATATCAATTTCTAGTTATACTAAGAACCTAAAGAAACATCATCAATACAACTACTCTTAGATCATTATGAACTAGGATTATGCACCTTGCTATAACAATTAGGGTATATTGGAACTATAGGCCTAGGATCAAGGACAAAAATAATAGTAGAAATTTCTTTACCACCTACCCAAAGAAGATAAAACAAGCTCTAGGCATGGTTAGTCTAGGAAATTCTTTCCATCCAAGACATTCAAAAGGCTATTGAACCAAACTAAGGGAAAAATCATGGACACACATAGATCAACAACATAAATCAATAGTTGTTCCCTCAAGAAAAGCAATTGCAACCTACTAGTTGAATCTTAAGATGGTGGTCCTAGATTATGTAGAAGAGAAGATACCTTATGGGTAAAAGCACAAATATGTGCCACCATTTTAAAAAGAAAAAAGATCCTAGAATGAAAATTGTTCAACTTTAATGACATAAAAATGGTATTTGTGTTTACAATTTGAAGATGATGTAAACTAATAAAATGTGTGAAATTGGATAAGATTTATGCATGTTATTTTTTATAATTTTTTAAAGTAATAATTTATTAGTATTTTTTTTGATGTGACCTTTTTTAACTACAAAAACTATAGAGTGTAGTTCTTATCAAACAAGTATATGCAAATCATCTTTTTTTCTTCTCTGATTTAAAAAATATGTTATAGATGACATATATAGCTAGGGCATAAAAAAATAAATATTTGTTTTTGATGTATATTTTCTTTGTTATAAGTACTTGATGTTGACCTTATCAAAAGATAATAGTTTTTTGCTCCCATCAAAATTTCCATATCAAATCTACACCTTTTTGAAAAAAATTACATATTCTTGAAGAGGATTCTCTCCTCTAGGGCTAAATATAAATTTTGATTTATTTGGTATGATTTACTCTTTATTCCTTTTTTTAGATAGCATCTTATCAAATGTTAAAATACCTATTTATAATATTTTGAGATCATAACATATTATAACTAATCAAAACACCATGAAATTTATATAATGATAATATTGACTTTGAGATCTATAAAAGGATATTTTTTATTTTTTTGAAAAAAGTTGAATTTGTATAAAGAAATGATGTAATGCCCTACCTAGAGATCCTTGGAACAAGGATCTGATACAAGAAAAGATATGTTTCTTCTATACAAGTATGGATGCACATGACAATCAACATACAAGGATCACAAAGATCACAATAGAATTCTTAACCAACAATCTTGTCATCCAATGAATCTCCAAAGGCCACTACCAAACTGACATTCTCAAACCAAAAATGAAAACAAAAGATGACAACAGAAACTAAAATCTTAGATTTGTCAAAACAAGGAAAATTAGGTAATCCCAAAGGGTACTCAAAACACAAAAAATAATTCTCCAAAAAATAGTGGAGATGCCCCTTATTTTCCATGCAAGAAATCACAATTAATAGTTTCGCACGAGGAAGTCCAAGATGTCATGCGAGAAATTGTCCTCTCACATGAAGAACTACCTGGCCTAGTAGCCAAAACCTATAGTGTTGATGCCAAGGTTCATGCAAGAAAGTACTAGGAACCACATGAAGAAATGGAACAAACCATGTGAGGAAATGCCAAGTCTTGTGCAAGATAGTGTACAATCTCATGTAGGAGAGTACAATCTCGTGCAAGGCTTCACAATATAAAACAAGTAAAAACACAATACCATAATATAAAAAGGAAATTCCTCCATACTAGGGAGTATGGGATTCACAAATTGACGCTTAGAGACTTGAAGGCAAAAATAGAAAGATGGAAACTGCATCTAACCATCTGAAACATAATAGTAAAGGAAATGTACTGGAAGCAACATCACAATGAATGAACATAAAATAACTCATTCATGGTTCCTCCCAACCATAATAGCATCATGATACCGTAAAGGCCCTAGCCATTTCTCATGCATAACATCCAAAATTACCAACTAGATAGTCACAGTTGTCTTATGAGGAAGTCACTACTAACATGTAATAACATCATAAGAATAAGAAATCTAACATGCTAATCCAATAAGCAATAGATACTCTAACTAAGTAAATAACATCATCAAATCATATGCTGAACATCATAATAAGGGAATTCATAAGATACCTAACATCATCTAAACATGATATCCAAGCATTCTAATGAAAGCATAAATCACACTAGAATAATAGATTGTTCGTATACACCAATCCCTAACAATGGTATAGGTAGCTACACCTCCCAACTATGTGAGACCTATATATCCACTCCCCCCATTCTAATGGAGATAATGATCAAACCACAAACACACATAAAGCAAACGTCCATGGATAACTTTGACACTAGACAGTATAGAGGACTACAACCAAGATCATGAGACAATGCAAGTGGATTAGGTCCTAGTTAGACACTCTATGGGTCACTATATAGAGGCTCACTAGAGTGTAAGTAACTTGGCATCATGTAGCCCAAGCTAGTGGTGGCAGCATCAACTTCCCAATGAAAGGCACACAATCCTAGCAGCATCAACTTCCTAACAGAAGGTGCACAATCCTATGTCCTTGGACTTAATCGGGTGCTAATATAACAAGTGTCCTCAAACTAAATTGAGTGCTCACTTAACATTTTATTATCTTTTATTTATTACCTAGTTAATTTATTTAGTTATCACTTAATTAGAACTTCTCTATGTCAACCATATACGAAATAGTCACCAAGGTTGTAAGAGAAGCCCCTCCATGCTACCCTACATACCCATACTCATCACAACAATGAGTGCCCATAGGCATGCATATTCCCAACCCAAACCAAATAAACATAACTCGACCAAATTACAAATGAGAGATTAGGTCTTGCAAGTCAGCTGATAAATTCACACACACAAGCTTGTGTGTGGCACACCACCATCATAAAGATCATCACACAAGTACTAGATGAGAACACAATTTAAAAATAATAGTCAATTAACTACAAGCTTGAGAGGATGGATGTGACAGGCATCCCAATGCAACATAAAAGTGTAGCAATGGTCTAACTAACTTCCTATGGATGATCTAGGTCCACAACCAACATCATGCCAAGAAAACCTGAGAAAAATAGGTGGCACACAAGTCGGGGTAAAAATCCCAAAACTCAAAAACTTCAAAAATTAAAACCCATTTTTTCTTAGGGAAGAAAAGTAATGAAAATATAGCAAAATTTAGGTTCAGACATCATATGCAAAAATGACCAACATAAGGATGTGAAACCCAAAACCCTCATCTTGAAAATAGAGAAAATGTTCATACCCCTCCAACCAAGTAGAACTAGAAATCAAAATGGAGGGGAACACTAGTTTTGAGACTCCTAACATACAACTACTAGAAAAATAAAATAAAAGTGGAGCTGAAATACAAAAATGGGATAGCCCTACTTGATAGCCAAAAGGGCTAAAATAGAAGTCAACTAGATAAAATAAATAACTCATAGATATTGCTGAAAATTGTAGCAAAGAAAGGTCTCCTCTAGCTGGATCCAACGACACTACCTCACGAAGATCCCATCCTCATAGCTCTCACAAGGAACAAAAACGTAATCCTCCAAAAGAAGATTTTGGAAAAAGCTCTCAAATTATTAATTTCAAAAAGTAAAAAGTGAAGAATTAATTTCCTCTTTCGATACTTATTCACTTTTTGAGTGAATAATCAGTTAAGGTGAATAAGTAGGAAGACTAGCTAAACCCTAAATAAACCAAATGAAAATAGGCTATTCCAAGTAACTGGAATTCATATATGGAAAAGTTGCTAGAAATTAAAATTAATTAAAATTAAATCCCAAAAACCCAAAACCAAAATCATAGAACTCCTTAACAATTTTGCGACAATGCAAACCTCTAAATGCATAGACACATTCACAAGTCTAATCACATAATGCAAATGAGTCTAAATTTATCAAATCACCAGAAGGTTTAATTTAAACATTTAAATAAGATACGTCGATGATGTGGGGAGGACATTGGTAAGCTATGAATAACTAAATCACTAACTCCATGTGCCATTGCCAAGTATATATATCATTCACACTAAAACACATGATCAAGTGCAATTGCATATTATAACATAGCTAAAGCAATAAATGCATCAAATGCCTAATTTAACACTATTTATTCAATTATACTGAAATAATCCATTTACATCACTTACATTCGCATAAAGTATATCAGAACAAGAATGAAGTAAATCACCATAGTATTAAATCCATATCTAACATAATCAAAGATATGTCCAAATACTAGATAACTAGATATTATTGTAAAACCTATTGTCATATCAAAATGGCATCATCATGCAAATATGATCAACCAATCAACATAATAATCTAACATCTATGATATTAGAAATCAAAGGATAACATCTGACCCTTAGGTCATCTCAAATATAACATAATATTAGTTAAAGTATCTCTTAGATCAAAATATAATAAGGTACAGATTACAAACATGAGAGGCACTACATGCTCCCCCACTAGGTATAGGCTTGCTCCTAGAAGCCTACAAAAAGATAGGGGTACAAATCTCTCAAATATGTAGCATCTTCCCAAGTAGCAAAAATCTCATCACTTGGGTCCCACTAGAATTTTACTTGCTCTATGTCTTGACCTCTCAAAGTTAGTCTCTAATGCTAAAGGATACAAATGGGTTCCAATGAATTTTTCTATCCTCCATTTGCAAAGCATCCCAATCAAGAACATGGGTCACATCAGGAATATACTATCTCAAAATAAAAACATGGAAAACATCATAGATACACAATAGGCTAGGTGAAAATTCTAGTTGATAAGCAATAGGACCAATCCTCTCGAAGATCTAAAATGGTCTGACAAAATGTAGCACCAACTTAGAGCCTTTCCCATAATGGATGGGGCTCTTCCTTAAATGCACTCTCAAAAACACCCTATCACCAACAGAAAAGTGACAATCCAACCTATGGGCATTTGCATACTTCTTATGCCTGTCTTGAGTAGTAACCAAATGCTCTCTAATATGAGCAACCTACTACTCCATATCCTAAAGCATCTTTGAACCTAAAAGTATACGGTCCTCTAAACGATCCCAACTCAAACGGGTACAACATGGTCTACTGTTCAAGGCCTAGAAAGGTAACATGCCAAGAGAACTATGATAGTAATTGTTGTATGCAAAATCAAAAAGGTATAAATAATCATCCCACATCATCTTCTTTCCCATAACATACATGCAAGGCATATCTTCCAGAACCTGGTTCACTCTCTCTATTTGACTATTAGTCTCAAGATGGTAAGCCAAACTAAAATTGAGCTAAGTGCCCAAAGCATGCTAGAGAGTCATCCACATTCCTGAATTAAACATTGGATCTTTGTCCAAAATAATCCAATAAGGGATCCCATGCAATCAAATAATATCCTCCAAGAAAACATGTGCTACAAAAGAACTTGTGTAGGATGTTCTCATGGGTGAAAAATGTGCTACCTTGAAAAATTTGTCCACTATCACCATAATACAATCTTATCATTGTGATGACATAGGAAACCCCATGATAAAATCAATAGATATCGTATCCCATTTCTACTTTGGAATGGGATGCGGTTGTAAAAGACCCATCATATGTTTATGGTTTGCCTTTGCTCTCCAGAACTCAAGACATCTAGCAACAAAATCAGCAACATCGTGCATCATCCTTGCCCAAAAGTACAAATGTTTAAGGTCAACATGTATATTCTTGATGTAGGGATGTACAGAATGTGTTACACTATGTGCTTTTGACAAAACAAAGGTATGAAGATCACCAAACATTGATACATAGATACGCCCCAAGTGTCACAGTACTCCATTGGACTCAAGAAAATAACCTATAAATCTCCCCTAAAGGGTACATCTATACTGGATCTCCTCTCTCACCTCTTGATACCATGTGTCACTACAGAAAGTCTCCAAGATACAGCCTTGAAAATCCACTCCTACTGATGAAACAAATATCTCATGTCATCTCCTACTCATGAAATCCATAATGACATTTTCTTTCCCTTTAATGTAGTGAACATCAAAGTCATATTCACATAGGAACTCCATCCATTGACATTGTGCATTCAAGTTTCGTTGAGTAAAGATTAACTGCAAGCTCCTATGGTTGCTATGCAACTCAAACCTATGTCCCAAAAGGAAATTGCCTACAATGAACAATGGCATGCACTATGGCTGAAAGTTCCAAATTATGAGTGGGGTAGTTAAGCTCATGGTCCTTGATTTTTAGAGACTTGTATACAATCACTTGACCATCCTACATCAACACCGCACCCACACCTTCCAATGAAGCATCCATGCAAACCATAAAATTGCCTATAGGATTAGGCACTACAAGGACTAGTGCACTAGTCAAACACTCCTTAAGAACAATGAATGTTGCCTCACACTAGTTTGACCAAACATACTTCTTCCCTTCCACTGAAGGGAGTGATGGGATGAGCTACATGTGAGAAATCCTTCACAAAGTGACACTAATAACCCACCAATCCCATGAAACTATGAACCTCTGAGATATTAGTGGGTACTACCCAATTCATGATAGCTTAGATTTTCCTTGGATCCACTACAATACCATCTCCAATGATGATATGCCTCAAATACTTCACCTTTGACTGGAAGAATCTATATTTATCCAAGTTTTTGTACAACTGATGATCTCTCAAGCATTGTAATAACTAGCATAAATGGACCTCATGTTCCTCTACAATCTACAAATAGATCAATATATCATCCAATTATACAATAACACACCGATACAAATACATGTTAAATACTCCATTCATCAGACTCATAAACACTAATGGTGCATTAGTCAACCCAAAGGGTACAATTGTGAACTCATAATGCCCATATCGTGTACAAAAAATTGTCCAATGAATGTCAGCCTCCTAAATATGAAGCTAATGGTATCTTGACTTAAGATCAATCTTTGAGAACAATCATGAAGGGTACTAGTTCTTCACTATCACCTTATTCAATTGCTAGTAGTAAATACATAAATGCAATGATCCATCTTTCTTCTTCATAAATATGACTGGTGCACCCCATGAGGATACATTAGGATGAATATGGCCCTTGGCCAACGATTCCTCCAACTATAATCTGAGCTTACTCAACTCCTAAGTAGTCATGTGGTAAGGAGCTTGTGAAATCAGCTCTACTACTAGTATGAGATCAATCCAAAAATCAATTTCATGCTACAATGGCATGCCTAGTATTTCATTAGGAAACACATTTGCACACTCACGAAGGAGTGGGTGATCATCAAGTATCACTGTATGGCTCTCGTCCTCCTCAATATCACTAACAAAGACTATGAACATTTGACATCCCTTCTACATACTCTACTTTAGCTGGTTAGCTAAGACCATCCAAGCTGAGACTCATCTCTAAACCCCTAAAAGTTCCACTTGCCCACATGTGTCATCAAAACATTATACCGACTTATGTCAACAATCTATATTAGCCTGATGAACAGCTAACCAATCCATGCCCAACACAATGTCATATGATCCTAGTAGTAGGATGTGAAGATCCACTATGGTGGTGAAGATACCAAAGCTCAAACTCCAACCACATACTAAGAAGTCTATAACCACTTTAGATCCTATGGCTAACTCAACCTGCCACCTATTGACCTAATGTGCTGCCACTAGCATACATCATTGAATAGGAGATGGTGAAATAAAATAATTTGAAGCACCTGAATCAAATAATACTGAAGATGAAATACCATGTAATGTAATTGTAGCCTCGACTATTGTACCCTAGTTTTCAACTTGACAGCTATCAACTACCACAAATACTTGATAGTTCCAACCAACATATCCTACAATAGGCTCTGATCTAGCTACACCTATACTAGGTCCTGTAGATGGCTTAATAGGATATTTCCATGCTTTATGGCCAAGCAAACCACAAGAGAAAAAATCTCCTAGAAAGTTGGAACCGTTCTCATGACCATGCTGGGCAGCACTAGAATAAGGTGCACTACCCTTGCTAGAGTTTTGTTAGTTTCTCTAAGAAGGATGATTCTATTGAGGCTTCTAACCACAACTCTAGTCATCTCATTTCTTCCTCGAGGCACCACAATTATGTCCACCTTTAGACCAATTTCCATTTTTTTGATATCCACAATGATTACCACGACCTTGTGAGGGTGTTGATTGGGCTTGCCCTTTTCTAGAGGACTAGTTAACCAGTGCATCCTACCTTGAAGTCCTAGCACCATGGTTCTAAGAACCTAATTTACTACTAAACCCTCTAGCCAAGTTACTCTCTACAATTTGAGCCTTCTCTGTCACAAGGATAAGTGCCCTAGGTTGATGCATACAAACCTCTCCAATAAGGGAGTCCTTCAGACCTCTAACAAAATGCTAAGTAAGGAGTATCTCATCATGATTATAGCATGAGTAGTGCCTAAGCTCAAAAAATATAATCTCATACTAGTCCACTATCATGTTCCCTTGTCTGATCTCATGGAACTCATCAACACAAGCCTCTCTGAACTGAGGTGATAAGAATATCTCTCAGAACCTCTCCTCAAAGATCTCCTAGGTGAAATCTGTGATGTTGATCTAGAGCTTTTGTCCCTCTATATTATAACAAATGGATGTGTGGTCCCTTAGTTGCTTAATTTCACAATTAGCCTTTAGATTGGTTGCATATGGATACATGGTAAAATAAAACTCTATGTCCAATAACCAAGTCTCTACCCTGAGACCACCTCCCTTGCCATCATAGAATGGTGGTCTAGATTGCTGAAGAGCCTTCATGATGTCCAAATGGATGGAACCCTAATCATCATGATTCCTACCATCCTAATGATTCCTTCAGCCATCCAATGGTGTACGAAAACATTCACACTCCTCATCTCTATGCTTAGACATGTGGGAATCTCCATGATGAGATCCCTCTTCCCAACCATGGTCATGTTGGTTCTCTTCTACATAAGGCCCCAACCAACAAACAATCTCTTACAACATCGACATCAATTCCCTAATTCCACCCTAATTTTTTTTACCCTATTCTCCTTCTCCATCTTATCATTCCTCCTCATGGTGTTCTTCTTCATTAGCAACTCATCAGTTACCACCCAGACCACTAGGTCTATGTGTAAGAGGCATCTCTATGGAGAAAAAATGTAAGGTTAGAAACACACATCAAAAGCATAAGAGTCACCAGCATAAACCACAATGAGATATAAAAATAATAAACATAAGATAATAATACATAGACTACAACAAAACATAGTGAAAGCAAACACAAAGATCCCAATGTTGCAATATGGGCTTTAATACCAATTGTAATGCCCTGCCTAGAGATCCTTAGAACAAGGATCTAATACAAGCCAAGATATATATTTTTTAAACCAGTATGGATGTACACAAAAATCAACTTACAAGGTTCACAAAGATCACAATGAAAGTCTTGACCAACAATCTTGACATCCAAAAAATCTCCAAACGCCACTACCAAACTAACACTCTAAAATTGAAATTGAAAACCAAAGATGAAAATAGAACCTAAAATCTTAGATCTATGAAAGCAAAAAAAATCAAGCAATCCCAAAAGGCACTCAAAATGCCAAAAAGTGTTCTCTGGAAAACAATGGAGATGTCCCTTTTTTATGCATGAGAAAACACAACTAACAATTTCATACAAGGAAGTACAACATCCCACACAAGAAATTTCCCTCTCATGCAAAGAAATACTTGGCCTAGTAGCCAAAATATATAGCACTAATTCCAAGGTTCATGCGAAGAAGTACTAGGAATCTCATAAAGAAATGCAACAAGTCATGTGAGGAAATGCTAAGTCTCATGTAAGATAGTGTACAATCTCACATAGGACAGAGTTCAATCTCGCATGAGGCTTCACAATAGTAAACAAAAAAAAACACAAGACAAGTAGATAAAAAGGTAGGGAAAACAATTCCTTCACACCATGGAGTATCAAATCCATAAATTGAGGCTTAAACACTCGAACACAAAAATAGAAAGATGAAAACTACATCTAACCATCTGAAACGTAGCAATAAAGGAAATGTACTAAAACCAACATCGCAATGAACAAACATAACAAAACTCATGTTCAATTCCTCCCAACCATAATAGCATCATGAGACCATAAAGGCCCTAGTCATTCCCCATGCATAACATCCAAAACTACCAATTAGATAGTCAGAGCTATCTTATGAGGACATCACTATAAAATTTAATAACATCATAAGAACATGAAATCTAACATGCTAATCCAATAAGAAATAGATACTACAACTAAGTAAATCACATTATAAAATAATATGTTAAACATCATAATAAGGGAATGCATAAAATAACTAACATCATCTAAACAAGATATCCAAGCATTCCAATGAAAGCATAAATCACAAGGAAGCATACTTTGAAATCTCAAATATACCAAGTGAATATCAAGCATTAGTCGCATTGGATAATATATAGATTATCCCTGTCCACTGATCCCTAGCAGTGGTATAGGTAGCTACTCCTCCCAACCATGTGAGACCCATAGGTCCAATCTGATCATTCTAATGGAGATAATGGTCCAACCACAAACATACATAAAGAAAATGTCCATGGCTAACACTCAAACTAGATGGTAAAGAGAACTACAACCAAGATCATGAGAAAATACAAGTGCATCAGATCTTGGTCAAACACTATATGGATCACTATAAAGGGGCTCACTAGAGGGTAAGTAACTTGGCACAAGCTAGTGGTGGTAGCATCAACTTCCCAATAGAAGGTGGACAATCTTAACAACATCTTCCTAACGGAAGGCACATGATTTTGTATCCTCGAACTTAACCAAGTGCTCACATAACAAGTGTCCTCAAACTAAATCAAGTTCTCACTTAAAATTTAATTATCTTTCATTTATTACCCAATTAATTTATTTAGTTATCACTTAAATAAAACTTATTTACATGAACCATCTAGGAAATAGTCACCAAGGTTGGAAGAGAAGCCCCTCCATGCAACCCTACATACCCATACTCATCACAATGATAAGTTCCTGTAGGCATGCATAATCCCAAACCAACCCCAATGAACACAATTTAATAGAAATAAAAATGGGAGATTGGGCCTTGCAAGTTACCTAATAAATGAACGTGCACATCCTTATGTATGCTCACCATCATCATGAAGATCATAACACAAGGGTTGGATGAGAACACAAGTAGAAAATAACCCTCAATCAAATACAAGCTCAGGAGGACAGATGTGGCATGCATCCCAATGCAAAATAAAAGTGCAACAATGGTCTAACTAGCATCCTATGGATGATCTAGATCCATGACCAACATCATGCCAATAAAACTTGAGAAAACTAGGTGACACACAATTTGAGGTAAAAACCCCAAAACTCAAAACCTTCAAAAATAAAACCCATGTGGTCTTAGGGCACAAAAGCCATGAAAATCCAATAAAATTTAGGTTCAGACACCATATGCAAAAATGGCCAACATAATGGTATGAAACCTCAAACCCTCATCCCAAAAATAGGGAAAATGTTCATACCCATCCAACTAGGCAGAACTAGCAATCAAAAACTAAGGGGAACACTAGTTCTCGGCCTTCTAACATATAGCTACAAAAAATGGAAGTAAAAACATAGTTGAAATACAAAAATGGTAGAGCCCTACCTGATAGCCAAAAGGGCTAAAACGGAAGTCAACTACATAAAATAAATAACCCATAGATACTATAAAAAATTATGACAAACCAAGGTCTCCCCAAGTTGGATCCAACAAGACCAACCTTACGAAGATCCCAAGCCTATAGCTCTCACAATGAATAGAAACATAATCCTCTAAAGGAGGATTTTAGAAAAAGCTCTCAAACTCTTAATTTCCAAAAGTGAGAAATGAGGAATAAATTTCCTCTTTGGATACTCATTCACTTTTCGAGTAAATAATTGATTAGAGTGAATAACCAGGAAGACTAGCTAAACTTTGAATCAACCCAAACAAAAATAGCTTATTCCAAGTAATTGGAATCCCAAAAACCAAAAACTAAAATCACAAAACTGCTTAGCAATTTATTAATAATGTAAACCTTTAAATGCACAGATGCATTGACAGGTCTAATCACATAATGAAAATGAGTTCAGGTTTATCAAATCACTAGAAGGTTTAATTTAAACATTAAATAAGATACATTGACCATATAGGGATGATGTTGGTAAGATATGAATATTTGAATCACTAACTACGTGTGCCACTGCTATGGACATAAATCATCCACACTAAAACACATGATCAATTTTAATTGCATATAATAACAGAGCCAAAGCATTAAATGCATTAAATACCTAATTTAACCATTGATTCAATTACATTGAAATAATCCATTTACATCACTCATGTTCACATAAAACATATTTAAAAAAGAATGAAGTAAATCACCATAGTATTAAATCCACATCTAATGTAATTAGAGATATGTCCAAATATTAGATAACCAAATATCATCATAAAACCTAGTGTCATCTCAAAATGGCATCATCATGCAAATATGACCAACTAAACAACATAGTAATCTAACATCTATGATACTAGAAATCAAAGTATAACATCTTACACTTACTTCATCTCGAAGGTAACATAACATGAGTAAAAGTATCTCTTGGATCAAAATATAACAAGGTACACACTGCAAACATGAGAGGAACTACAAATGGGAGTTGACCAAAACAAGTTTAGAGGTCCTAAAAGGTAACACAAATCTTCTCTTTTACCCTTATGAGTATTCTTGCATGATTAATTCTCATGAGTTTGAGTTAGAAACCCAGTGACATTCCCCTTGTACTACCAATAACATGGTCATAAATGAGATATTTGACCAAATGAACCTAGAAGATGAATTTTGCATCAACAAACATGTTTATGTACACTAGTTAGATGCTTAACCCAGTTCTCACTCCTAGTTTGTCAAAACTATTACTCCAATTCCATTTTCCAATATATAATTTCAACCTACCACTGGCACATTCCTATTTCATCCTAAATTAATTGAATGGGACCAAGAACGATGTCCACACATAGATATCTTTTAAAATAAAGAACCCATTATTGAATTTCTATGGCTTTGAGAAGAAATATCATCATGAACCCATTATTGAATTTCTATGGTTTGAGAAGGAAAGATTATCTATTGATCTTGATGGGTATTCATACTATAGGGAGACTACACCTCTTTCTAATTAATGAAAAATGAAAATAAATAAATAGAAGGAAATGTCACCAAGTGAAAACAAAGAGGAACTTTTGGTCATGGAAAATATAAATGAAAGATATATCTTCTAGTGATAACTTTTGTGAGGTGCAAGAAGATAGAAAGTTTGCACCCCTTCACTTAGATGAAGAGAAATCAACATTACTAGTAGAAGACATAGTTGAAGATGAATTAGGGGATGCAAAATACCCCGAGAATATTTACATAGAAAAATATCTCTCACCTAAAGAAAGATAATGACTTATCATTTTCCTCAAGGAAAAACATTTCAAGTTGGCACAATCATATGTATACATGTGGAGTTAGGATTTAGAGCTAGTATTACATGATCTAACATCATTTCCAAATATAAATATAGTAAAATTTTTGAATAAAATGTGTCCACATATTTTCTTTCATGTAAAAGATGAGTTGAAGAAACTCTTGGATGTCAGCTTTATAAAATCAATCATTAATGTAGAATGGATCCCTAATGTGACACTAATCACAAAATATTCCAATGATATCTACACATGAAAACATTTGAGGTACTTGAACAAATATTTTCCCAAGGATGACTTCCTATTACCCAACATAGAAATGATAATAGATCTAACAAAACAATAACATATTTTATCTTTAATAGATGGATTTTTGATTCAAATTTTGATACAACGAGGTCCTTGAAAACCAATACATGAAAACAATCACATATGATTAGGGTAAATATTTTAAAAATGTGATGATATTTGGTTTGAAAGGTGAAAGTGCTATCTAGGTCAGAGAGAAATGATCAAAATAATCGATTACATGATCTACAAAACTATGGAAGAATATGTTGATTATATACTACAAAATCCAAGCTAAGTGAAACACATATGTAGGTGTTGGGTCCTAATTTTTATAGCCTAGAAGAATAAAATTTTCAACTAATCCAAAAAAGTGTAATTCTTTTAGAGTTACTTTTGTAAAACACCTAGGTTTCATGGTATCAAATAAAAGAATAAAAGTGGAGCCCTAAAAATTTATGGAAATAATAGACATGCCTCCTCTCATAAACCTAAACTTGGAAGTTTATAGAGAAGGATACAATCCATCAGAAGGTTAATATCACAACTAGCTAATAAGTTTCATCCATCTCAAAAAAAAAAAGCCCACACAAAGGTGTAACTTCCATATGGGTAGATAAGTGTCAAAAAGCCTTCAAGTTTTTCAAAGAATATATTTAGAGCTCTTTTGTCCTATTATCACCAACTCTATGAAACCACTTCTATTATACATCTCAAAAACTAATTTAATACTAGGAGTTCTCTTATCATAACATGATGGTAAAGGAAAAGAGATGCCCATCTATTATATAAGTTGAACCTTAGTTGGATATGATCTCAATTGTTTAACCATAGAAAAGTCATGCCTTATAGTAATCTTTTCTTTAAAAAAGATGAGACATTATATGATAAGTCATTGAACCAAGCTCATTGAATACATAGATCTACTAAAATTCTTGTTAACAAAATCAAAATTGAATTGAAGACTCATTAAATAGATCATAATCCTAAGAAAGTTTCACATAGAATATGTCAACTAAAAATATATCAAAGGAAAGGTCACTATAGATTAACTAGAACAAGAGACCATACCTAATCACCAACCTATTGTGTCAAATTTCCCTAATGAATAAGTCCTCAACATAGAAGCATTACAAATAAACATATGAAAGTTATATTTTTATCAATCTTATACCAATAATAGTGCAAGGAAAGAGTTATCTTACATTACTTCTCAAGGGAATGCAATTCCTAAGCCTTACCAACTCATTTTTCTATATACTAACAACATAGAAAAATATGAGTATCTCATTACTGGATTGAAAACTAATTCAATGGTGATTCCTAACTAGTTATTAATCAAGTCAATAAAAAATACATTACTAAAGGTGAGAAATTGATCCCATAAATACCATTGATGGATTAATCATGCACTTCTTTCCAATACATTTTTTAACAAGTTCCAAGATATCAAAGTAATACTTTAGAAATGATAGCTACTATTATATCTCTCATAAATATTATAGGTAGTAAAATCATATTTGAGTTGTTGGTAGAATAGTTGTTGATACCAACTTATGATGTAGCCATGTCATAATTATTTTGTATCCTTGATTGTCACAAGTCACTTTGGTACAAATGTGTTTAAACCTACCTTAAATAAAAACATGTTTCACCTAACTTGTCTAAAAACAAAAAAAAACTCCTGACAAGATAATCTTCTAGAAAAACCATTCCTTGTTGATACTATGTATAGGAAAGATGTAAATATATTATCTTAAGGTTTCTTAATTCCAAAAAATTATAGGGAGCCTTTCATGAGACTAATGGAATTGTTTCTGGCGATCATTTGCATGGTAATAACTTAGCAAAGAAGCTTCTTATAATAAGATATTATTATGCAATAATGGAGGAATATGATCGCACATATGGATATAGATGTTGATAAGGCCATATTAATGGAAACTCTATCCATTCACCATCTCAAGAGATACAACCCCTTACTTCACCATGACCCTTTTCATGGTGGGGAGAGTAACATGATGCCCATCTCTTTAATGGTCACAAATACAAGTGGTATAACAACTAAGCAGTTTACCAAGTGAGCATAAATTATTTCTCTAACATATGTAGCTAGTAAGTAGACTCCATGTTCATCCATAACAACATCAGCTAGTGATATGAAATCCCTTAGACTAAACTCACTAACCATGGATTTCCCTTTTAAAACATAAATCTCCAAGACCTTTGTGATAATCTTTAGATCAAACCAAGCTTATCATCCTTTTAATAGACACAAGGAAATTACCAAGTCAAGGGAAAAATCTATTCTTTAAATTATAAAGAGTTTTTTCAATGAAACTAGTCGAGACTTGCATATTCAACTTGGTCCTTCCTTGTGAGAATATCAACCAATGTCTAAAATATAATTGAGGGCAATTCATTCTCTCTATCCTACCCACCTAGGTTGAACTCCCATCCCTCATAATTTCCTTGAAGAAATTTAGAACACATGAAGACTATAGGGTAGTCACATTATGTGGGATGACTTGTTAGATGACAAGCACCAAAGTTGCATGAATCACTTTCAATAATATTAAAAGCACCTTCATCAAAGTTGTAACAAGATATTTAGACCAAGAATATTTGATATAATTGATTTAGTTATAAAGGAAAATAATAGAAATATTGTAGATCAAGAATGACTAGGCATGTTTGAACCCAACTAGTTAGGATCTTATGCCATTATTGGATCCTTTGATAATAGGGTATATAAATTGTCTACAAAAGAATGATATTATCTCCTTTGAAACATCAACAAAATGAACCTCACAATTTTTATATATGATATCCAAAGGTGAGGTATACATCTTTAAAAGATCTTAGAAAAATACATAAAATATTAAAAAATTACCTTGGTGATAACTTGTGAAATATGTGCTTTGGTAATAATAAAAAAGTTAAAATAAAATAAATAAATAAAGAGAAAAAAAATCACCCTTTGGTGAAAACCTATCAATTAAGCACCAAATGTTGAATCCCACTTCACCATCAACAAACTCTAAAGATTAGCTTGTAATCTCTAGCACGCATCCTTGAGCACACCAAGGGGGAAAAAATGCATAACCTTCTAAGCAATTATGCCTATATTTGACTTGTATTAGTTCACATGAGTAAAGATGGTCTCATACAACATCCTAAAAAAACTCAAAAACATCCTTAAAAATAAAAAAGCATCAAGAAAGTATCCTGAACAAATTCCTAAAAAAATTTCCAAAAACATTCAAATAAGGTCTTGAAAAATTCACACAAGGTCTAGATAAATAACCCAATAATATCTACAAGAATGATCCTATGAAGTAATCCAAAAAGTCAAAAAATATTCAGTAAGGAAAAAAAATGTTAGGGGTGTCTATGATAAGGTCCTTTACTTATGTGATATGTTGCACATACCTCCATCTCAAACATACAAATCCCAAAATGGGTAAAAAAAATAATTTAAAAATATGTCAAAAATTCTTTTAGTAAAATCATCTCTATTATTACAATATGAAAGTGATGATCAAACTTAAAATCTTGTATCAAAATGATTATATTTATAAATCATCAATGGACTAATAAGATATATCATTATCAACAATCCAATCTTTCATCAATCGATCAAATTAATGAATTAATCAATTATCTCATACAATGAACACTCAAAACTATAAAAACTAGTCGTATACAAGTCCTCCAATTGTAAAACCAAATACATCCATATCCAAATCAAACAAAACCAATCCAATCAATGATCAATATTATGGTTGGAAAATTTATTCATATCAGTTTATTATTGATTTATCTTTTATGATTGTGTTTATATTCAAGGATACTACTAAGTAGTGAGAGTAGCTATGATGGACCATGATCCTTCTTTTTTTTGAGTCTTTTGATATAACCTTTTTGAAACTATGCTTTGGATGTCTATGTTAAGATCCTTCACATAGCTATCAAGTATCTCATTATGATGCATATTTCATCAGATAAATTTGATTATGATACATCACACATACCTTAACCTCAAGAGTATAAATATTATAATTTATTTGAAAGAATACCTATTTGATATCTTCTTGTTTTAATAGATATCATAATAGTATCTAGATGGTTAGTATCTAGGTGCATTCATATCTCTTTATTTTGAAAATGTGACATGATGATGAAGTTGGTGAAAATATTCAAGAGCAAATTAGCACTTCATCTATCCTAATAGCACAAGTTCATTAATTATTATAACTAATTCTTCCTACTAAGTCATTAATCTTCCTAATTTTACTCTAACTAAGAAAGTCAGTATTTTAATAGTACCCATACATATTATACTAGATATTGTCTACATGATTAATCTATCTTGCATAAGAAGTACAAAAAAAATAGAAGTGCATTAGATCATCATATCAGAATCATACATTTCCTAAAGAATTCATAAGGACATCACATAATTATTACATATAGAAATCATATAATTAGATGTATATAGGAATCATCATAAAATATCCATAAGTGTATCATGTCATTGCATAGACATAAATGCACAAGTCACCATAAAATATAATAATCACATGGAAGTACATATCATGAATCACATACATATCATTATAAAAAGTACACACATAAGAAAAATAAAATAATATTGCTAAAAGTATGTATCACACACACACACACACACACACACACACACACACACACACACACACACACACACACACACACACACACACATATATATATATATATATATATAAATCAATGTGTTTGAGGACAAGAAGGGTCTTGAAAGCTTATTTAAAATGTAATAAAATATATATGACAAAATGATACAATAAAATTAAATATGTGTCACATGGTTCTACCTTTATCCTCATTTATAGGAGGTGGCATAGAGGTTCTTATCTTATATGGTTCCACTTGACATGTTTGATGGATGTCCCAGTGCATCTACATCTATTGTTTATTCTCTAGTTGACTCTATAACTGCTCTAGTAGCCTCATATCTCTGTGATCTTCTAGTCCTCTATGATGTGATGTAACTAGGAGCTCATTTCTCTTATGGAACAACAAACTCATAATGTTTCCACTAGTACTCTATCTCCTTTTGTGTCTCTCACCTAGATCTCCATATCATATCCAAGGTATCCTAATGTGATGAATCCTCAACACTATCAAGGGATTCCCTTGTGTCTAATAAAGTTTCTTTCTCTCTCTTTTCTTAACCATGATTACAATGCACTATATGTTTGCATCCTCATACTCTTTTTATGCAACCCTAATCTCTACCACATAGAGCCTACAAAATATATCTATTATCTAATCTCTCAACACCTAAACAAATTAGTATTTTCTTTACCCCCACAACACTCATCTACCTCTAGAAGATCCATGGAAACTACATCATCCACACCCTCATCAACATCATCTCCATTATTGTAACTACTACTAGTATGTTTACCTAAGTTAAAATAGGTGGAGGACCCAGTATTGCTACTATCCAACTACCCACCTCCATCCTCATCACCCCCTCCCACTCCCTATATTGAGTCATCATCTTTGTGAGCTTGCACTCTCTTGAATAACTAAGGTTATCCTCCTCATCCCCTTGTTTCTTTACCATGTATGATTCATGTCATTTTCCTTGTCCCCCACCTCCTCCACCACCATCTCCACACCTAGATCTCTCACCCTGTTGATGCCTTTATATAATAAATCCTATAATTGATATTATGGTATCTATAAAAAAGAATCCTATGAATTTCCTTCAATGTTTCATAATGAGGTCTAGTTCCCACATCTATCAAATATGACCTTCATGTCCACCTAAATAGCCTTAATCCTCTATGAATTTCCTTTCATGTTTCATAATGAGGTGTAGTGCCCACATCTATCAAATATGACCTTCATGTTCACCTAAATAGCCTTAATCCTTGAAACTCTACCTACATTGTATGGGATATAACTATTTCACCCCAAGTAGAAGTATCATGTGACCTCCATGGCAATAAGAATCACTTAAATTTTGCACATGTTTGTACTCTTGTAAACCCCAATTAGGGATATTCAAATCAATCATATGTGCATGTTCTTTTTTTCATCCGATCAAGTATCTCCTTCATTTGCATAGAAAAAAATGAACTCCTCACTAGCCCAAATTGGGTATGCTTTTCATGGTCTCTAGATGAATTAAGAAAGCATATCTAATTATTGCCTCTAACATACAATGTGTCCCATGTGACACAACAATATGACTTCCTAATATAAGTAAGCATATGGATGTCCATCAAAAATATCTTTATTGTTAGTTCTTCATTAAGTGGTAAATAAGTCAAATGGTGAGCTAGAAAATGACAAAGATAGTGGGATAAAGGTTTTTGTGTCTTATACTAAAGTGGAAAATTTTCAAAAATGTCATTCTACACAAGGGTGTAACATTTATGAAATGAAAATTTTCTTTGACTTTAGTGAGCATATTATCTGTAAGCAGAATTATGAAGCTAAAGTACAGAGGATATTATCAAACTTACTTGTGAGAATTTTGTTGCATGAGGTTTCCCCCAAATAAGAATGCCTAATTTGACCCTCAGATGGATCTAACATACATGTTACAAATGAGTATGTTAGATGATGAAGGCAACCTAGGATATATATCATTGATCATAAACCAATATAGATGGAGAGTTGTGTTATATCAAGTCATATGATAGGATAATTTTGGATAAGCTTCCATAAAAATAGAAAATACTACAAAGGCATGTGATAGGGAGACTTTGATGGTGCTTAACATGCATTTTTATAAGCTAGGTTGGAAAATAGAGGGTGGATTTTATGGTGCACCAAAATATGTAGGGTTGAATTGTATAGGAATGTGATAGGGAAGCTTAGACACAATGCACCAACATGCATAGCATTAAGGTAGATAAAGGTATAATTGGGAAACTTAGGATTATTAATAATATGAATAATATTTTGTAATATGATAGGGAAAGACCAAGATATTTATTTATAGGTTTTCCCCCATGAAGAAAAATGGTATTTTTTTTCTTTTTATAGAAAAACCTTGTTATAGAGACATTGTTGGATAAGAAAAGAAACAAGATCACATACATGAACATAACACATCCCACCCTTAGTATGGATGACGTCTCTCAAAGAGAAGCATAAACCATTCCGCTGAAGGAAAAAGATGAAGTGGAATGAAAATATATGATATGTTGCCACAGATTCTCACTTCCTAATAGGTGACACCTATTTATGCAATATATGATGCAAACATGGGGGGTCTAATTAGATTTGAATAATAACCCATAATAATAGACATATGTCCACTCTTATGGGATATTTCATCACTTCCATCCTTGCACAAACTTATAGAAAGACAAGTGAGAAGAAAAATTAAATTGTTGGTCAACATAGTAGGAGTTTCAAAATGCCCCTAATAGTTTGTACTACCCCCAAATTTGAAAATCCAAGATTACAAAGAGAAGTAGTGAAAATAATAAATCCTATTATTTCTAGGTAACAATAGAGTACAAGGGTCTTTAGAGAGGGAAAAATAATCATAGACAAGAATGGGGGAATATGTACAATCATTTTCTAATCTACAAATGTAGAAATGATTTTGACCCTCATAGGTCATCCATTAATAGATTATTGTCCTCCCAATTTTGATTATATGGGGAGGGAGGTCAAAATTTCAATGACCAGGTGAATAAAGTAGTCCTAGATGCCCCATCAATATCTAGGGATAAGGATGAATAATTCAAGTGGTCCTCATCCAAGAGATTCAACATGAGAAGTGAGAGGGGTCTTATGAAAATCATAGTTAAAGATGGATTCTCCTCTAGTGAGTCAAAAATAAACAAAATAATTCTTTCAAGTGGCCTAGGTAGAGATTATTGATGAAGAAGCATCCCTATTGACCTCTACAAATGAGGAAGAGATGAACTCAGAAGAAGAGAAAAGCTTATTCCACTACAAGGAAAGATTTAGAAAAAGGGTCCACCAAAGCACACTTGTAATGTCTGAACTCCATAAATGGGTTATTCTTAAGCTTTCTCTTGTAAGATGGAGGATTAGGCCTCCAATCCACTATAGTTCACTTCCAAATGTTAGAGAAGATAGTATAATGAGTAGGATATTTACAATAAGTGGAGTAGGTATGAATTTTCTCATGAAAACCTATGTATGCAATATAATCACAAGTCCAAAAAATAGAGAGAAATTAGAAAAGGAGATGATGAGAGGTGACTCTTAAAATGGAGAGGTGAATACTTGGACTTACTTGGTGTGAGGCTCAATAGTCACTCTTGGTGTAAGGGGATGTATGAAAAAGGTGCAAGAAGGTTGAGGGGTCATATAGTATAGAGCATAGATAGATGTTGGTGTTGATATAGGTGAAAATTTAGGCCTTGAAGATTCATTATTCTTTTTTACAATGGCCTCAAAAACTAGGTCTCTCTCACCGATGTTTCTTATGCTTGTACACAAGTTGATTCTAGCATAGATATGGGCCTTGTTGAGAGAGTTGTAGAGGATCCATGCTATCTTGATCCATAGGAGAGGTCAATGTTATTGTTTCCAACACTAAATAATTCCCAAATATAGAGTAGGAGGTGATGCTAATGATTGAGGCATGGCAAGATTAGTCATGAGAAAGCTTCCTCTTATTTCCTTGTGGGAAATTGGAAGAATAGAAAGTGCCTTTTCATGCTAACTGTAGGTGCCAAGGGGGATGATGTGATCTTATAGGGATTATTTTCGTAACCATAGAGGGTAGGGTGAGGAATATCCAAGATTATTATGATAGTGGGAGACATATGCACCTTAGGATAGGACCACATAATGCAATTTCCTTTATCCATAGTGGACATGCAGGTTGTGTGACCTTAGGTGATTGCAGAGGCTTAGAATGTGGCATAAAATTCTCCTGAGAACTTGAAAAATAAGGGGAAGAGATGGAGGCAATTTGAGCCTCACTAAAGGGTTGAACACTTGAAGAATTCATAAAAATCAAACTCATTTCCTTAACCTTGTATTCTTGATATGCAAGAAATCAAACATTTTTCCAAGGGAATTTCCCAAAAGTGACCAAGGTTAAATCCGTGCAAGGTACTTATGGATAGCTTGGACCATCTAGATAGTCCACTCATGTATGAACTTTAGACATATATGCACAACCAAATTGGAAAATTTGATGGAAGTAAGCTAGAAGATACCTAGCTTAACCCATAAGAGGTGTGATTCATAGATTACAGTAAAGGTAGAGAAAAACACCTATGGTCCAACCAAAACTATCAATGTTATTGATCCTAAAGGAGGTGGTATGCCTTGTGTATACATCCCTACCTATTTTGATAAAAAAAATTTGGTCCCCTATTTTTGATTTTGACTTACCTTGTTTGGGGTAAGTTCCTTTATTTGGTTTTGGTTTTTGGTCTTTAAGTTTTTGTATTCCTGTCTAGGATATGGGACCCTTGTGTGTGGAGGAAGGAAGTGAGGATTCCTTGCCTTGGGGTAGGAGTTACTTGGTCTTCATAAAAGATACTTTCAAATCAAGTGGGAATTTGATTTCACATGTCTTCAACAATGGGAGAAGATGTATATGATCCTGAAGCTAGACAAGTGGCAATGTTCATTAATGAAGGTAACTATAATTAATGAACCTTTTAGATGTCATGATCAATGTGTTATTTAGGATAAAAAAAGGGATTAATTTTCACTTTGTTCAATAATAATAATCGTGCTCTGCAAGAAAATTTGTCACTTGGGTCATCACCCTACTTGTCAGTGTTCATTTCGCAAGTCTGCATGGGTGATTTTCTCAAAGTTGGATTTTTTCTAGTTTGTGTGTAGATGAGGATGGTTTCTTACATTATGATACTCCCCTACCCCAGTGCTCTTGGTTGGTTTCTTTTTTCTCCCTTTTTTATATTTCTTTTTATTTATAAGTGGTGTCTCCTAGTTTTTGCAAGCTCCATTTCCTTCTTTCATTTTTCTCGTCTTTATGTTTTGTATTTTTATGTTGCCTTGGTGTGCTTTTAGTGCATATGCACCACCTCCTTTGGTCAAGTTCACATGTGTGTTTTTATCATTTAGTCATTCTTTAATGGGTGGAACCACTCTAGCTTCACCCTTTCACGTGTGTCTTCAAGTTGATTTTGTGTTCCTTTAACAAGATGTTTTAGGTAGTTTGGAATTTGGGTTCTTGTATAGGGTGCCTAAAATTCATATTGGAAAACACATCTCATTAAAAAAAGGCATGGTTAGTTCCTTTTTTTTATTTGGTCTAGTGGTCCAAGTTTTATTTCTTTTGGTTTTTCTAGTTCACTTTCCCTGTCAAGAAGTGATCTTTTCCATCTAGGTCCTCTTTGGTACCCTATTTTGATCATGGTTTTGGCATGACGTAGGATATCATTGGGAAACTTTTTTTTCTCCATCAAAGAAGCTATAGGCATGCCTCCATGAGCATTTGGTGGTGGTGTTTGGCTCTGAAAGATGAAAAGTATGGGTATGTTGTTATTATTGCATGCACACATGCAATCTCAGTCTTGGTGGGATGAACAGTGGATTTTTTAGAGTTGTGCCATCAGCTCCATGAAATTTTTGGTGATGGTGAGTGGTGGTTTTCCACTTTCTTTGTCTACTTGGATGCAACATCCTCCCTCAAGCTAAGTGCATTGGTGCATTGCATCATTCATAATATGTTTACTAGTATGTCAACTTTAAATGATTATCACATCAAAGGTACCTCATATTTATTGATCCCATGGGTCATGTGAGTGGATGTAGAATAATGGTCTTGTCAATTATATAAGGACAATTTAGTGTCATAAGCCACAAGGTTGAAAGTTTTGTTTGGGTGACACATTTTTGGGTCTCTGGTATAGAATCAATAATGTAATTTTAAGCTTGAAGCTATCTATTCTTGCACTCATGAAGTTTCAAACCATAGGTTCACGAGATTTGAGGATTCTTCACCCCATTATGGGGTGAGAGATAGTTTTTATGCTCCCAAGGTATGGCTTTCAGTGTACTATTGTTTTTTCTTTTGTCAGTTGATATTTCTATTTGGGATTTTGAGTTTTGCATTCCTTCCCTATGTGGCATATTTATCCTTTGTAAGGATGGGAAGGCATGGAACCCATAAATCCCAGAAATATAAAATTTGATAAGATTATTGTTGAAAAGACTATCATGCAAATAAAAAATGTCCTATCTCCAAGGGTATTAATAGGCATTAGCTTTGGAGGACTAACAAAATTGTTCGGGCATCATGGCTAGACAAAGATTGATGTGAATTCCAAAGGAGGCCACTTGACAAAAAGGGTATCTCCAAACAAAGATGGGAAGATAATTCTCCGATGGGTCTAGCTTAGCTAGGTCACAACATCTAAATGATGGAAGGATTAATTGTTAACATAGGAGGTGAGGCTTACCAAATATAGAAGACCTGGAAGAATTGAGTTAGAAAATGGAAGGGCACTCACATGATTGACACTTCGCATGATCAGATCCAAAACATTTATCTTTTGGGGTCAATGAGGCTTCCTCTTCCACTTCTAACCCTTCTAGTAGGAGTTTTACTTGTTTTTGGAAGCACCACAACTCTCCAGAATACAAATTTGAGTATGAGGATTTCTTTTCCTCATGACTTGGTCGAGTGAGCTTGCATTGCATGTTGGTTGGAAATTAGTGTTCCATGCTCAAAGGTTTTTGGAACTACAGTCCTTCTAGCACATAGATGAATGTACTTAGATTCCGTTTGAATTTGGCCTTCCACCATTGATATGGATGAAAAACTCATTAATGATAAGGTGGACAGTTAATAATGGAAAATAAAGAATCTTTTTTTATCAAAGTGCATGTTTCTCTACATACTTGATGTATTTAAGGTTGTTAGAGAAGTGGAGTACTCTTATCAACTCAGGGGTGCCTCGAGGAGATAACTGACAGAAAAATAATATAAAGATCATATTTTTCTTAGGAAATCCCTTTCCTTATTCCCCACTTCTTTCTATCCTCCTTTCATGGATTTTCAAGTGTAATTTCCTCTATCATAGTCATTTCTATGTGAAGATAGAATTAGATTTTGTAAATCTCAAAAATAAAGATGGTGGGTGAATTAATTAGGGTAATAAGTTAGTTTCCCACCTAAATTTGTAGATAGTGGCCTATAAATAAGAAGATTGATAATTATTCCATGATCAGTAAAATCGATGATTTTATCTTTCATTTCACTGTAATACTATTTTTATGAATGAGAGTAGTACTACCCTTTTCTTTTGCAATATGGTTTCCTTGAAGCATTGTACAACCTAGTGCTTACTAGTATTTTTAAGCTATTATTAGAGTACAGGAATCCTGGAGTTCTTTCTATGGGATTCATCTATCTTTGAAGGCAGTGAGATCTTTCTATTTTCTTAATGTTATCTTTCTTGGCTTCGATAAATATAAATGATATTGTTTACTTTGGTGTTATTTCATTTACAAGACCTAGTAATGTTAGATTGATTGATCAAGCATGTATTTAAGTTGTCATACCATCCAAGCATGTATTGTTGATAGTAACAGTGCACAAGTAGACTATAGGTAGATCTTAAATTTCTAACTATGTATGCTCTTTACTTTCTATTATTTTCTTTTTGCAACCTCCCTTTGGTTCCATCCTATGACATTCATCCAACCTAGTTCAAGTGACCCTTTAAAGGAATCCAATGAATGCAAAGAATCACTTATCTCTACCTACCTTATTATAAATTCAGTCACCACCTTGTCTAACTTTTTTTATTCCTTTCACAATTAAGACTTGATCTATAGGATCTTGGGATTCGAGAGTTACTATGATAACATGATGGAAGTTATTTTGTCATCATATCATCATGTTTTGATATATTTATTTGGTATTTTCGTAGAACCTTTTAGTTGAGATGACATGATTATAGAGGAGGTCCTTTATGTCAATGAATCAAATGAGAGGGAATAAGATAAATGTGATGACATTATTTGTATGAATGAAAAAATATTTGATCTGTAATCATGTCATCTCAACTAAAAGGTTTTACAAAAATACCTCTGATAGAGATGTCATTTATCCAACTTCTCTCTTATTTTTATAGTATCTTGGCTTGGATTCTAAACTATTTTGCATTCTTGAATCCTCTCATCCTAATCATAGATCATGAAGTATGATTCAAAACATGGATGCTAAATATCTATTCACAATCTTGCACAAAAGAATAACAACACATTTTATGCATTGTGGAAAACTTCTATCTTCAATTTATATCGATTATTCCATTGTTATTCAACAAATCAATATATGCACATATATATGTACTCACGCATATATTTATAAAATAGTAAGTTTGATACATACATACATGCATGCATATACATAGACATAGATATATACATATATATATATACATGTATATATATATATATATATATATATACATATATATATATATACATATATATATATATATATATATGTATATATATATGTATATACATGTATATATATATATATGTATGTATATATGTATGTATATATATGTATATATATATATATATATACATATATATATACATACATATATATATATACATGTATATACATATATATATGTATGTATATATATATGTATATATATATATACATACATATATACATATATATATATATATACATACATACATATATATGTATACATATATGTGTGTGTGTGTGTGTGTGTACATACACATATACATATACATATAAATATTAATGCACTCACAATATAGCATCAATCAAGCTCAAGCATTTGAATTTATAAATAAACAAATTGAACTCAAATTGACATTTTCATTCTTACATCAAGATAATGGAGGATGCCAAGTTGGTAACTCACAATCTTGAGCACAAACATTATAATCAAGAAATAAATTATTTAATAACTGATATTAATATATAACACATCATAAATTAAGCATCCTATTTATTTATGGTCTCTTACAAATAAATGTCTATCAACATAATTAGTATTGCCAAGCTACCACAAAGAAAATGATCATTGAATATTATAACAATACTATGAGAATGTTTGAGATTCATCATTGAGGATCAATCTTGTTGTTATTCATTCTCATCTATATGAATCAATGTTAATTCTTATTCAATTAATAATTAATAATCTAGATTCCAGAGTTTGGGATGTCTTTATCATATTATATTTTGACTCATCTATTCAATTTATAATATTTACATTAAAGCGTCAACCCACATTTCTTTTTAATTATTTGAATTAATAAACAGTAAATTGTGTTCATGCATCAAACTACATTACTTATCTACTGTAAGGAATAGTTCATGGACTATGATACTTATATATTCATTATTATTATTAGAATACATGTTGGTGTATATGTCTTGATCTCAATAGGAAATATCAAGACAGTGTGATGTAAAGCATATGAAAATTTCTTAATCCTTTAATCAAATTTGAATATCTTCAATACATTGAAAAAAATGATATGTAAATTGATTTCTTACAAACAAAATTAAAAGAAGAAAACTCTATTAAACCAAACACTAATATGCCTATAGATTGAAATTGTGGACTCTCATTCCTAGTACAGATACTCAGAGAATTAAATTAAAAACTATAGTATTGCCTTCTATGCTACTCTCAATCTTCTCACATCCCTATGCTTTACAATAAGCAGTTACAAATGAGTCAAGTACAATGACTCTTCAACTCCTCAAGATTCCCTATTAAATTTTACATATATTGAAAAATTAATGATTTTGCACAACTTTTAAAATATAAACATTGATGTGAGCTTCAACATTATAACACTAGACATTATGAAATTTAAACCGCTTCATTAACCTATTAGTGCCCCTGGAAATGTCTATTGAGATTATGGGTGTTGCACACATTGCATAATATTGTTATATTATATTATATTATTTTATTATGTAATGTTGCACCTAGATGGACATGCAACATGTAAAGATTCCCATGGGATATACTTGATGAGTTGTATTGTAACATTGGGATGATATTTCATGTAATTATTTAATATTGAGGAAAAGAATTAAATTTTCAATATTAAATGTGGGGTCAGTAGACTAGGTAGCACATGGTTATAGCACATGGTTTATGTAATAGCACCTGGTGGTTTTGTAGGACTTGCTACTATATAAGTAGGCACAAGGGTAGTTGTTGGTGTGACAAGGAGAAGACAAAAGATAAGAGCTGAGTGGGACAAGGCTTGACAGGTTAGCCAAGGGAGCATTTGTGAAGGTTGGAAGCATGACATGGGATGTGTGGATTCATGCTTGTTCACATAGTTTGCTTGGTTGTGGCTATGGCTTTGAAGGCTTTCATGATTGTATTGCAATGGTTTTTTTTGATGAATAATATGTGGTGATGGATGCTTTTGGAGGCTAAGATTTTGTTTCCCAGGGTATATATTGTGTCACATTTTTGTGGGTATGTTGTCTATTCTCTTGCATGTGGATTTTAATTGCATATTTATTTGTGATATATTATGGGTTATATGAAAATAGTTATATTCTTTGTTGCAAGTTTCCTTACAAGTGGTATTAGAGCCTAGTTTTATTATTGTAACCCTAGATTGAATCCATGAGAATGCATGAGAGGATAAAGAAAGGGCAAGATATATGAGTTGTTTATTGCAAATCTAAGGGTTTTGGGTTTTTTTTTATGATGGGATGTTGGTAGATTTTGGAAATGTGAAACTATTGGACAAAAGGGTTTTTTAGATGTTTCATTTAAATGAGGTTTTAGGGGGTGTTTGCACAAATGACCTCCTAGGTAAAAACAAACCTCACCATCGGATCTGGGTCAATGTTTCCATAAATTTTGATATATAATATGCCCTAGTTTGGCCATGTTCAAAAGAAATGAAAGAGTTTTTTAGTTTCAGCCCATGATGACTATCAAATTTAATCCCCTCAAAATTTTTGTCAAAAAAAAATGGTAATGAAAATGGTAAAAAGACTATCTTGGTAAAATGACCATAACTTTCTCTCAAGATATTAGATTTTAGACTTCTTATAGCTATTGGAAAGCTAATTCAGAGTGCTACAACTTGGTGTAGGTTTAGTTCTATGATTTTGACATTTTGTTAGGTTTTAAGAGCCTAAAAGTCAGATTTTTTTATTTTGAGAATAAATTAGGGTATAACTTGGGCATACAGAGTCAAATTTTGGACATCGAATAGTCAACAAAAAACTATTGGAGAACTATAAATATTGGTTTAGATTTGGTGTAGGTTTGGCATAATTTATTTGATGATATGTTAATCTAAACAATTTATGGTATATATTGACTATGGTAGCATTATGAGTTTATGACATTGTATGTTTAGAGATATAAGATTTGATGCCATTGTATACTCAGTTCATATTTTAGATTGGTCTCATGATGATGTGGTTATCAATGTTTGGTTTGGATGTGTATGATGACTTGTTGGGTCTACAAGTTGTGCAATGTTGTAAGCAGTCTATACTTATAGGTTGCATTTATAGCTTGGTAATGGGTTGTCTTTGCCCATTGATCTTTCATTATTGATGCATATTTAGATCGGTTGCTTAGATTTGTGTTGTCTATGCCCTAAGTCACACATTTTCTAATTTTTCTTCATGTAAAAGGGATGAGATGTTGTTACCAGGTATAGTCATGGTGGAGGATTGTGGTTGACTATTTTATGCTGACAGGTTGGACACTTTGAGTGTTAGTTGCTCGATTCCTAGATATGATCATGGTGCCATGAATGTTGGCATGACATGATTGGATATATATAGGTACATACTTGATGTTCATTAGTTTGGATTACCAATTAGGTTATGGTGGTATATATTCTTGGTTGAGGATCATCGTTATTTGGTTTCTTTTGAGGAGCTCATGATGTACACTTTGAGTTCTTTGATGATTTGATTCCTTATTTGATTCTCATGGTTAGAGGATAGTTTTTCATCATATGTCATGGATAGCTTGGATACAAAGGTTAGTGGGAGCTTGCGACAATGATTGGGTGATGGTATAGGATTAGTTCCTAGTTTGGTTTGTATCTTCTAGGCTTTGAGATCTTGGTTTCACTTGGTATTGACACCTTGGTTGTGTGAGTGTAGACCTAGAGGATCTCCATGTAGGAGATGGAGTTTATGATGCCATAAGTGACATGGTACCATGGTTGAGTGGGATTTTTTTGGCATTGATATATTTATTGAGTATTTGTAGATGTTGGAGGCTTGTCTTAGATCTTGTTTCTGTAGAAGCGCCTTTGACAATAGCATTGTGAACTTTTTATATTCATGGTGTGTGAAGATGGTTAGATCTTGAGGACTCATGGAGTTATTGGTTACCTTCATGGTGTATTGAGATGGTTGCATCTTGAGGACTTATAGGGTTCTTGGTAAAGGTGTGGTTTATGCTTTCATTTGGCATGTTATCCTTGGTTTGAGGATGGTTTCTTTATTATGTCATGATATACTCTTGATACATGTTTAGAGTTGTGACATGTTATAGTATGTTCATATGGAGCATGTTATCTCTTTTTGAGATGGTTAGATCATGTTGTCATGTTTATGCTCTTGAGGCCATGGTTGGAACTTTGACAATGATCTTGGCTTAGTTTCTTGGTATTGTGTACACTAATCATAAGCTAAATACTTCATGATATTGCTATGTTTCATTTGGAGTTGGCATGGATTTATTGGTTATAGATTCATGGATACTTAGAGATAGTGGTGATGTTGATTACTCTTGGATTAGGGAAGTATTTGTTGGGATGGTTGATAGTTTCAGTAGGAAGTCTGAAGGGCAGTTACCTAATATGGACTTGAGAGGAGATTTTTCTTAGATGAGTCTTGGTTGGATACTTGGATATCTTGATGAGCATTCTCATTCCTCACTCTTGGTCCACTTAGCATTTTGCTACTTGAGAGGTATAGCCCATTATTTCTCCCAATTGCATTATATTTATGCTTGTATTTCATAGATATGGATCTTGAGCTATAGTTCATGAGTTAGTTCTGGAGGGTTCATTTGAGAGATGGTTTAGCATTGTTTATCTCCATTTGCATATGTTGTTATGATGGTTGAGTTTGGGAAATGGTTTTATATTGAGCATATTCTTTGGATTAGGAATGGTTATTTTTTAGTTTAGGAATGTTTTATGAGTTTGATCTTCTTGTGAGAGGCTTACATCCATGATTAGTTATATGGTATGGTTTGGGTGTTGTTGAAGCTTCTTGTTGGGGTTTTATGGAGGAGATCATACTTGTACAGTTTATATTTGGAGGTGTGTGTAGAAGGACATGATAAAGGTTATGATTTGCATGGTTTATCTCTTGTCTTGGTTATCTTCTTGGATGTTCGATTTCACTTACATTGGATTTGAGATTAGTTGGAGATTGTGATCACTAGTTTGTGCTCATGTATGTCATGTGAGAGATGACATTTTATTCCTTAATCTCTTTCCTTTATTGGTTGTGGAGAGCTTGGGAGACTATTGGAGATTTTTTATGAGAGTTGTTCTTGCAAATTATTAGTTTATGTATTGTGGATGTCCTTGGCACTACATGGATTCAATTCTTTGAGATGTTGTGAGTGGATTGGTTATAGATTTGACATTCTCTTTTGTAGTGGGAGCTTCTTGGTATATATGTGTTAGGCATTATTCTTGAGGCTTGTGATTGTACATTACAGATTGGATATGTTGATGATGTGAGATTCACTTTGTGTACCTTTGGAGGTATTTTAGTTGGATGGATTTGACACTTGTTGCGGGTGCTATTTCAGCTATGGATATTTTGACAATTATGGATACATGTGATTACCTTTGGATCAAGTTTTTGTGCTTGGAATTTTAGTTGGTACAAGATTTTATGATCTTCTAATGCAATAGGTTGCGTGGCTTTCTCTTTGGATGGCTTCTATGTATGTCTACTGGCAATGGCATAATAGGAGGTGAGATCATTCATATTTGAGATGTTGGATACTTTGATTTTTTTATGGGTACTAAGATGGAGCACATGGTGTACTTTGATCCATGATGGTAGATGTACTAGGAGGGATTGTTCCCTAGTTCATTTATGTGGCTATAGATTGACCCTATGCAATATATGCAACAAGTGGGAGATTGTTGAGATTATAGGTGTTGCCCACATTACATAATATTGTTATATTTAATTATTTTATTTTATTATATAATGTTGCACCTAGATGGATGTGCAACATGTAAAGATTCTCATGCGATATACTTGATGAGTTGTATTGTAACATTGTGATAATATTTAATTTAATTATTTAATATTGGGAAAAAGAATTAAATTTCCAATATTAAATGTGGGGTTAGTGGGTTAGGTAGCACATGGTTTATGTAATACCATTTGGTGGTTTTGTGGGACTTGCTACTATATAAGTAGCCACAAGTGTAGTTGTTGGTGTGAAAAGGAGAAGACAAAAGGTAAGAGTTGAGCGGGACAAGGCTTGACAAGTTAGCCAAGGGAGCATTTGTGAAGGTTGGAAGCATGGCATGGGATGTGTGGATTCATGCTTGTTCACATAGTTTGCTTGGTTATGGCTATGTATTTGAAGGCTTCCATGGTTGTATTGCAATGGTTTTTTTTGCTAAATAATACATGGCAATGGATACTTTTGGAGGCTAGGTTTTTCTCTCAATGAGGGTTTCCCAAGGCATATCTTGTGTCACATTTTTGTGGGTATGTTGTCTATTCTCTTGCATGTGGATTTTAATTGAATATTTTTTTTTGATCTATTATAGGTTATGTGAAAATAGTTATATTCTTTGTTTCAAGTTTCCTTACAATGTCCTACAAAAAAAAACTTTTGCCTCTTTGTCTTCATCTTTCCTTGATGCATTTGCTACTCTTTCTTTACATTTGTGACTCCTATTGATGGAGTTGTGTTGGCTTCATCCAAGATGTTTCTCTCATTTGAAGTTTACCCCTCTAATGCTTCTATGCAACCACCTTTTATCCCTCACTTAGGAGTCTTGTCTCGTCCTCTCTCCCTAGTCTTTTGGTGACACTCAATGGACCATCTCCTCTAGCCCTCCTTGACATACCTATATGTCTTCCCACTTGTAGTTGAGTGAACCTATACATACTACTAGACTCATTAACAAAAAACAAAACCAAATCTCCATGGACCTAGTGTAGATTGCCTCCTTTGATGATTTACCCACACACTCAAGATCTTCAAGCTCTGACACCAATCTAATGCAGATTTCTTGGAAACTTCTTAATCCTTCAATAAAATTTGAATATCTTCAATACATTGAAACAAAAATAAATATAAATCAATCTCTTCCACAAAAAATCAAAACAAGTAAACTCTATTAAACCCAACACAAATATGCATATAGTTCGAAATTGTGGACATGCTCCTAATAGGATAGTTAGAGAATTAAGTTAAAACTATAATTATCCCCTTCTTTATTTTTCTCAATCTTCCTACATTATTATGCTTTATAATAATTTTGAGTGGTTACAAATGATTCAGTTACAATGACTCTTCAACTCCTCAAGATTCCCTATTATATTTCACATTTATTGAAAAATTATTAATTTTGCACAATTTTACTAAATATAAACATTGACATCAGCTTCAACATTATAACACTATACTCATGAAATTTAAACAAATTCGTTCATCTATTGGTGCCCCTACACCACATAGTCTTAGAGGAATATATAAAATTATAATAGAACGTAATAATGACAATCTCTAGAAACTAAATTCAATTCAATCCATCTATACCACAATAAATGAAATAATATAAAGTATTAGTTGATCCAATTATGACAACATTCATGAATTTCATATCACTTGAAAGAAGACTCTTTATTATTTTGCATACATCTTTTTTTAATGGTCATATGATATCAAATCAGTTTTGATAATCATCCTTTATAGTTATTGAATAGCCTAAATAATTTTTTTGAAACAAAAATTAAGAATCTTTCATAACATAAACTTTGATTTAAATTAGTATTTAGTCTATAAGACCCTTGAGATGTCAAGAAGGTGGGAAATTTGTATTCAATTGAAAAGGAAATTCATTAATGCTAAGAAACAACCAACAAGTATGTTATTTTCTTATATGTTAAATTTTCCATGAAGATCATTAATGGCCTTTAAAGTCAAATACATTGAGAAATTGTGTTATTAGAAATTTACAATTCCATGAGGTTACTAATGGTTGTTAATGTCAATATACACTTGGTAGTTAACTTGTTTGTTTGTTAGAAAAATAGTGAGTCAAATGATATTTTTTGTTTGTTTAGCAATCAACTAATGGTACTAAATAATGATAACATGCAAATCATTTTTAAATTTTTTTAAACCCTAACTAAGGTGGCTCAATGCTTTGCATGTCAATGTTAGTTCACATAAATCAAATACACATTCTAATAATACGATTTTCTACTTAGCAACTATATAGTGCCACTCTTGTTTGCATTGTTCATGTCATCCTAATGAATGTGATTTCTTATTGTGTGATCAATTGAGCTAATCTTTGATGCAATGGTTATCCCTATGCTATGATTTTATGGGACCTTGTGAGATGCAACCTATATAGTTGATTTGTATGTCCTTTCTAAGATGATTATTGTGGTTTTGATTGGTATTTGGCCTATGACATTTATGATACATTCTAATGATTTCATTGAGGTATATGTCAATGGTGTTGGTCCCAACAAGTACTAAGAAGGGGGGGGGGGGGGGGGGGGGGAGGGGGAGGGGGGGGGTGTGAATAAGTACCATCCACTAAACCTGTTATACTTCTAACCTTATTAACTAACCTTGTTACTACACACTTTACAACAAATAACATGATAAATGCAATGATATAAAAGAAAATAAACTCATAAACAAAAGCATTAATCTAGCTAACAAGGGTTTTTTTACATGGAAACCCTCAATGTGAGGATGAAAACCATGGTGGGGATAATATATGCACTAGCCCTTATAATGCTTGTAAAGGGGTTCCCTATTGGGAGCTGCACATGTTTCTTTTAGAGGCACATATTATTAGGAATTCCTACAATGTGTTAGAGTTATAAAACCCTATAAAAGCTACTCAGTTAGAGGATTTAGAAGTCTCCTTCTATGAGACAACTTATTAAAGGATTTGTACAGTAAGTTGATAATGAAGCTAGCCCTGTTAGGAGTTTACAAATAGATGCAATGATAAGAAATCATTCTAAGTGTTTTCACCTTTAAGAATAGTACTATATTTCCATATAGATCTTTGTTCCTTTTCCTTGAAGATACACTAATCTTTTCGCTTTCTTGCTTTGTGAGTGAGTTATTCTCACCTCTTCCTTGATTTCCTACAACAACCTATAGTTGTTCTCTCCTTGTTGTACTACACTTTCCTCTATTATATTCCTCTTCCTTGACCTTTTTCTCTTTTGTTCTCTTCTTAGTTTGTAGTAATGACTCTCGATAGGTCTCTTTTCTCCCCCCCTTCTATTGTTTGATTTTGTTTCATATATCCTTTTGTAGATATCAATGCATGATTACCCATGACTAAATTATCCATCTCATTATTTAATTCAAATTTTTGAATTTCATGTTTTCCTTTTTCAAAGAAGACTCGTGAACCCTATGCCTAGGGTCTAGACTCATAGCTTTTCGAGTCTTTTTGTGAACCAATGGTGGATTTTCATCCTTGCCTACTTGCATCATTCTTCTTTTACTTTATATTACATTGATGGTGAGTCATCATTTTGATGACTTGGATCAATTATTGTCCATATCTAATTTCCTATGCCAATGTGGGTTTGCTAGAGTGTATGTCAGTATGTCTCATGATCAATAACTATAGGTTCTGGTTTCCTTCTTCTTCCTATGACCATTCTCCCACATTTTTTCAATCAAATAAATTTGGCCATTGATGACATCACATAATATTTCTTTCATTATTCATGGCAAAGATGCATGTGAGGTCAATAATCTCCCCCTTTATTATTGATGGCAATACATTGTTTATAACCATACTCCCCCATTCTTCTTTTCAAAGTTCCTTTACAATACCTTCAATTGTACTGGTGGATGGTTTCAGTAAATGGACTTGGAAAAAAAAAATTAGAAGCTCCCCTAACATTGTTTCTATCTCTCTTCATATAACTTTTGTTTATGTTCCCTTCTTTTATTGTTTGTATGCTTTTTTATATTTGTATTCTTCCTTGTTGATATTACCCCCTTTCTAGTAGATCTGCTCCTTTGATGTTCTCCCCATTTGATATTATCTCCCTTTGGGTCACATATATTCTCCTCTCTTTTGTATATCTTCCCTTATTTATTTTCCCCTCTTGATATCTCCCCTTTTGTATTTTCTCCTCTTGATATTGTTGAAGTTGATGAAAGATCAACCCCATAGCTCCCAAGAATCACCTACATGCAAACATCTATCATAGAAAGAGAGAAGCAAAAGCTATGGAGATTGGAATTCCCAGATCCACATATGAGACATTCTTGATGAGCAAAAAGAGAAATTTCTATTATCAAAAGTGAATGAATCAAATTATAAAGAGATCAATCATTATAAAAGGAGATCAAAACCTTAATAGGAATCTAACCTAGGTTGCATGATAATAATTAATAAAAGAACTAATTATTACATGCCTAAAGTTTAGCTTAAGTAAAGTAGAGATAATAAGTGACTTAATAATTAAATCAATAAGAAAATGCTTTATTACTCTAACACCCCCCCTTAAGATAAACTTAGGGAGTAGCTAAAAACCTAGAAACTATTGCTGAAAGGAAATTGGTTACTGGCAACAAGGCCTGATGAGGTACTCAAGAATGACCAAATCTCTATAAAGAGGAGAAATAGAGAAAACCACATGGAAAAAATCCTACTCCAAAAAGAGATGGAAATAATGTTCCAGAAGATAGGAACAAAAGATGATCATGAAGAACACCACTACAGCATGAAGCTATAACACTACCAAACTGTTGATCTGAAAGACCTCCACTGTATAGAACATGAACAAGTAGAGAGACTAAGTATGAAGAGATGATCAATCAAAGATGGAAGGTATCTTCATGGCCTCCAAAAAAATGAATGAAATAATGTCTATATGGTAAATGATCCATATCACCGAAATGCATAGGTATCTAGCCACTGCAATCGCCTAATACATAGGATCAAATACTAAATACATAGCTCACTCCATCAAACCAAGAAAGAAATAGAACCAAAATAATCCCCCCATAATGTTGAGAGGTAAGACATGAACACTAAAACTAAATGCAATATCTCCTACATAAAGAAGAACATCAAGAGCACAAAAGAAGTACAAACACCTATAATGGCACATGTCATTGACACATCATGGGGTTAATGTCATGCAAGAAACACTCACTCTACAAAGGAAGATGGAAAATATGGCCAACATGAAACCACCCAAGGCACTTTATAATGTAGTGCAAATACAACAAAACACAAAGATGTGCAAGATCCCAGAATGCAATAGAGTGGCACTTTATCTTAGTGCATTTGAAAAAATACTACAAATGGATGTCAATAAAGATCAAAAGAGATGTAAGGCTAATACAAGATAGTATAACCCATGAAAAATCATTTGAAACAAAAAATTGACCCCAAGATCTGAAACAACCAAGATATCCATTAGAATGCATAAAAGTAAAAATTTGAATGGGATGTGCCTAGAGTAGAATTTGGAAAATAAAATGTCTCAAAATATGTCTCTCAAAGTGAAAAATAGAACTTTTGACTTTAATAGTCAAAATAGGCTACCAAATAGCATCAAAAAATCCAAATAATTTACACCATCACAATGGACTTAGAATTAACTTTTTGACAATATCTTTTTTGACAAAAACGAAGTTTGAATGAACAAGTTATGGCCAAAAAACCACATGTAGGTCCAAAAAAAGTGTTGGAAAAGAAAAACAATTTCTGCCTTGAGATCTGTACTAAAATGCATCAAAAAGTGTGCTCATCAGTAAGAGAAATTATCTTGGGAGACATGCAAGTTTCGTATCAAAACTATCTCGATTTGTGTGCCCAAAAAATCTTGATTTGTGTACAAAAAATCACAAAATTGTTGCCTTGGGAAACATGCCAACTCTTGTTTTGTGTATCAAAATTTAGAAAAATTTCTCCTTGAGAAACATGCCAAAAATCTCAATTTTTGAAACAAAAAATCTCAATTTGCATGACAAAAATTTGATAAATTGCTACTTTAGGAAATGTACCAAAAATTTAGAAAATCGTTGTCTTAGGAGATGTGCCTAATCTTGGGAGCAATATCTTTTGCCTTAGATTCCCACTATGTCCAAATTCAACAAATTTTATATGAAAATAGGGGTTTTTTGGTGCTTTGAGCTCAACGGTGATGTTTGTTTGGGCCAAAAGTGCACTGAATATTAGTTACCCCCTAGATTGAACTAAAAAAAAAAACTCTATAAAATGAAACCCTTTGAAAAAAAATTATAGATTTGAAAGCCAAGCCAAACTTCTCATAAATAGAATAGGGGCATGAAGATCTGGAGCTCTGATACCACATTGATGTTGATGAAAGATCAACCCCACAACTCCCTAGAATCACCTGCATGCAAACCCTTATCACAGAAAGAGAGAAGCAAAAGCTATGAAGGCTAGAATTCCTAGATCCATAGATGAGATATTCTTGATGAGAAAAAAGAGAAATTGTTATTATCAGAAGTGAATAAATCAAATTAAAAAGAGATCAATCCTTATAAAAGGTGATCAAAACCCTAATAGGAATCTAACCTAGGTTGCATGATAATAATTAATAAAAGAATTAATTATTATATGCCTAAAATTTAGCTTAAGTAAACTAGAGATAATAAGTGATTTAATTATTAAATCAATATGATTTAATTAATAAGAAACTAACAGATATCTCCCCTTTTTGTATTTTCTCTTCTTGATATTCTCCCCCTTTTTGTCATCAATGAGAAAGGGTAGAGTGGGACGATTATAGGTTGTTGAATATGTCTTGGTATTGACCCTATATGGTAGCAAGTTGGGTCCAAGACACCTCCATATATGTGAGAGAAATGATATCCCTCTTTAGTTCACCCAAAATTGTTTCTAATTCACTTATGGTGTTTTCTGAGAGTTTGTTGACCACTATGTTAGTATTTCCAATGTGTCTTTGGATGATGCTTGTCATCGAGGATAGTTTGCACTGTACTTCTATCAGTATGATAGCCTTCTTTTCCTATTCATCCTTGATTTGATGTATGAGATATAGTGTCCTTTTAGATTTGGATAGATAGTGATTTGTTGACTTAGCAGCTACATTATAATTATCTTTTAGATGATGTAGCTCTTGTTGAGCTTGCAAAAAATTTGTTCCTAATCAAGTGTGAGTGTATGTGGATTTTATGACTTCTTCATGACAGGTGGTGATGCATGTAATCTCTCTTTTAGTTTCTATTTAGCTTCCAATAGTGTGGCCTGGTTTTGTCTGAATAAACTCTATAATGTGTTCACTCACTTGACCTTAAGATTCTTCCCAACTAGTTCCTGTACACTTCCTTTGTAATATTTCACCTTGTCAACCAATGTGGAGAGTTTTTTGATGAGATCTATATTAGGATCATATTTGATATCTAAGGCTATTTCTACAATTATTTCTTTGGTAGTTACCAGGGTGCTAGCCCATTGTCTCTTTTTGAGCTCCTGTTTCCTCTTCAACTACTTCTTATACTCATTGATATCTTCTAGATCCATGTCTTTTTTCATTTCTTTCTTTTCAACTATGAATGTATTGAGTTCTTCCTTGCCTTTCAATGCTTTAACATCCTTTTCATAAAATTCTCCTTCATCTTCTAAGCTAGAAGATGATGACAATAATGAGGATAATGATGTCATCATGTATCTGGTTAAAATTCTCCTCTTTCTCACTTGTTCTCGTCATGTTGTTCTAGACACGCTTGGTGCTCTCTTTCTACATTTCTATTTATGTGTCTTACTCTCAAAAACTCTTGATCTATATGACATGGGACTAGTTGTTACACCTTGTCCTTCTTTCTATGGTTCTTCTTCTTCTTTTCCTTTCTTGGATGGTGTTTCTACATCCTCTTCTATTTCTAGGGACTTTTCTTTTGGAATTTCATCATCAAGTATTTATTCTATGATAGACAATTCACTTTTATTATCATCCTCCTTCTGTGGTGATGATTCAATAGATATGGTTGTAGTCTTGATTATCTAGCCTATCTTCTATTCAGTCATACCTTTTGGTGACTAGACTCACTCCTTTTTTATTTTATAATCATCTTGTAGAAAAATTGGGGCAACTACTGATTGATCATCTTTCTTTACTTCAGTTACATATTTTCATGCATCAATTTCCTTGGGTACAGTTGACTCCTCTTTAGTCACGTTGATCATTTTTGGTTCCTCTACTTTTGATACATCTTCCTCCCTTTTAAGACTAGGACTTTCCTACCTCTTTTCTTCTTCTTTTCCTTTTGATTTAGCTATTGTGTTGGCTTTTTCCTTTGATGGATTAGACTTGTATGCTCATGTAATCTTTGGACTCATTAATTTCATTCCACTTTATTGTAGTTGATTTCTCTTCAAGTAGGCATCAATATTTGGAAGAAACTCTTTTAGATGTTGACAAATGCTTGCTCTCGCCTGGTTCATTCAAATATTTATGAGGTCTATTATACCTCTTGTTCTATTTTATCTTCCTTTGTAAACCTCTATTAGTGCTTTCTTTTAAGACTCATTCATCTTTAGTCTCATCTTGATTGAGATATCTTTCATTAGTTTCTCATAGTATTTTACTTTGGTGCTCCATTTATCATTTAATGTCTTTCTCCAATCTTTGGGTAATTAAAATCCAATATCATATGTCCTTCTCTATATTATCCTTAAACTAGTTAACACAACAGCTTATTGCTTTTGTCTTGTTTACCTTTGATAATTTTGTAAATCTATTCTTAAGAATAGTATAATCGTGACTCCTTATAATGGTATTCACAATCTCACTAATGAGAATCGGTTTAGAATTCTTCTTACTTTTCTTAGATGATGATGATGCTTCTACTTTCTCTTCCTTAATGGCTTCTAGGATCATAGCTACTCTGATTGCATCATCTTTAGATTCTATTTCCTTGACCTGAGGATGATCCAAGGATGGTTCTCTCCTCTCCGATGCTTGTGTTGTGCGAGGGGGGATTTTTCCTAGTTCTTCTTTTATCTCCTTAGGACACATTATCTTGGATGAAACTACTTTGAATGGCTTGGGTTCCTAAACCTTGGTTGCTCTCTATGGAGTGGAATTTTCTTATTCCTTTTGTTCCTAAAATAGCATGTTCCTTATCTCTATGTAGGTACCAAACCTTGGTAGGATAGAGATTTCCTTTGAAGCTAATAAATTTTCTATATAGGGCCTAGCCTCCTCATCTCTTACCTCATTTTCAAAACATGTCAACCATAAAGCTCTTGATTGAGCTAAGAACAAAATGCACTTGTTTGTGCTTACTAGAAAGAAGACTTTGTCCTTGTAGCCTTCCACCAAACTTGTGGGTATTTTTTCTCTCTGGTTAATTTCCTATTAGAAACCCTTGAAGTAATCTTATAGAATAGCATTTCCTTTTACTTCCAATCTCCTATATAGTTATCCTACCTAATCCATGACTATTTGGTCTTTTCTCCACTTCATGCTTGGTGATCCAAGGAATCCTCCTCTTAGGTAGAAAAAGATAAATACAAGTATGGATCCAAAACATAGAGTTTGATTCTAATGATTGTTCATTATTTTCTCAAATTTTTCCATTATCTTGTTGTGAAAATATCCACATCGATCAACCCTTGATTTATTGTGGATGATCTGAATTGCTCTACAAGTAATGTTTCCTAGAAGGTAGCTCTTCTTATTGGTGTGGTACATCTTATAACCCAACACCATAGTTATGAATCTCAATTTAGGGCTTACAATTACATCTATAGTGTAACCCAATCCATCTTGTTTCTTTCCTCACTAAGAAAATGTTCATTGATAGATCAACTAGATGCATTATACCCAGTTACCCTCTTAATTAGGGCCTTAATGATCTTGTGTAGTTTGTCTAGCCATACATACTATTTTTAAATTCTACAAAGAAAAAACCTTACCCATTCCTCGTGGAAGAAATTGGGTATATCCACCATTATTCATAATTTAGAGCCCAACAAATCTTTGTGCTCCTCTTTTAGAGCTCCTCCTATGTAGAATGTATCATACAAATCTCTTATCTTTTTTTTTGCTAGTATCTTATGTCTTGACTTCTAGGTATGCACTTACATCTTCTATGAGTAGTACATTGTCATGTAGATATGATAGTATCATTTCATCTTCAACATCCTTTCCTTTTTCTATGATTCCTTGATACTTTGGGTGACTACTTTGCCTATTGTCAATCAAGTTCACCTTGTTGATATCTTTTTCCATTGTTTTTTTCTTGATTCAAGATTCTTTGTTGATCATTGTGTGTGATTCTTCTTGCAGATGATATTCTTTCAATATTTTCTTATAATCTCTTAGGGTTTTTCAATATGAGGGCACAAGTGATTTCAAGATGCAAAGTGTTCAATTATGCTTGATCTATGTATGTATTTCACAAAACTATAACGTCAAAGTTACAATAATTGGAAAGATGTTTTACATACTAAGGGACATGCATCATTAATAATTTGAGTCATTCTGTAACATATAATTCTCACTATCTTTCTCTTCCATCAATAGCTTAAACTTTCTTTCAGTGTTAATACTCCTTCTCTTCATGTGTATGACTACCAATTTTAAACTAGGGGAGCCATTTCTTATGGTTCCATTTATCTCCAAATCCCTTTAAGCTTTTTAAGATTAGTTAGTTTTTGAACTCTCACCACTAACTGGTGAGTTTTCAAACTCATCTCGCTTTATTTTTCAGCCACTTTTTTTTCCTCATCCACTTGGTGGCGAATTCCTTTTCCATCTACTCCACAGTCATGATCTTCTTCTTTCTAATTGGGGACTTACTCCCTTATCTTCTACTGCATTTGTAGTCCCTTGTGAGATGACCTAGTTTGTGACAGATATAATAGGTCCCAATACCTTTCCATGGTTTGATGTTGTTACTTGAGTTCATCCTTAGTTTGCATTGAGTTGTAGGATGAACTTCATTTCCATAGGTCATACAGAGTGGTATGAGAAACCTATCCCTTCCAATAGGACTCATTGCTTTTGGATACCTTTGATTGTCTTGGGATATTTCTTTCTAGCCTTCTTCTCTATGCCCATACTTGTTGCAATAATGTAAATGTCCATCTATTATTTTCTCATTAAAGTGATAAATACATTGTTATGTTATATGTTTATAGAGATGGTAATTGTTGTAGTACCCTCCATGGGTACACTATTGAATATGTGTGATCTTCTTGAACCAGCACACACCAGATGTATGTCCTTTCTTACCAAAAAAACTACAAGTTAGTTTAGCAACACCCTTACCTTTTGGAGATGTGCTTCCTAATCTTTCATTGTTAAGGTTCTTCACTCAGGAAGTCTCTCCTTTCTTAGTCTTGATGTCACCTTGGTTACAAATACTGACTATGCTTTTGGTTCTTCTTTGAGCCTTTATTTTCTCATCAATTTTCTTGGAGCTCTCATTGAATCTCCTAAACTTTTCATTTCATTCATTTTTGCTTCTTGGCTCCCTAGTAAGCTTAAGCACTTGCTTGGTCAGTTCCATGAGCTATTCCATATTGGGGTGACTACTTTCCTTAGTCTTCATCTCAACCTCTCTCCTTGATATTGAAATGGCTTCATCTCTTGATAGGATAGAAGCATCTTGTTCATCCTGAGCTTTGGAAACTTCTCTTGTTAGATCATATTTCTCCTTGCTTAGTTGAGCGATGGTTTCCTTCATCTTTTCTATTTCAACCATTAAATCAAATATGACTTCCTCTAACTCTTCAGAGCCATTGTATTTTTTTTCAATGACTTCTTGACTTTTGCTAAGCTTCAACATGAGTTTCTTCCTCTTAGCTCAACATTTCTTAGCTTTTTCCTCAAGTTCTTAATGGTTTTCAAGGCTTCCTCTAATGGTCTTTACAGTTATGGCATTTGATTTTCTCTCAAGTTGTTATACTTGTTGCAATAGGGGTCTCTTCTTTGATACTAATTACTAGTCCCAACAGGTAGTGAAAGGGGGATGAGAGAAAATTATTACCATCCACTAAACTAGTTATACCTCTAACCTTATCAACTAACCTTGTTACTACACACTTAAAAGTTAATACCATGATAAATGTAGTGACATAAAAGAAAATAAACTCATACACAAAAGTATTCATCCACCTGACACATGTGTTTTATACATGGAAATCATCAATTTGAGGATGAAAACCACGGTGGGGATAATATACCCACTAGCCCTTATAATGAGTGTAAAGGGGTACCCTATTAGGAGCTACAAGTGCTTCTTTTGGAAGTACATCCTATTAGCAATGATTGCAACCTATTAGAGTTACAAAAGCCTGTGAAAGCTACCTGGCTAGAGGATTTACAAGTCTCCTTATGAGAGACACCTTGCTAAAGGATTTGTATAATAATATTATTAATGAAGCTATCCCTATATGGAAGTATTTTGACCTTTAAGCATAGCATTATCTTGTTGTATAGATCTATGTTCCTTTTCCTTGAAGATGCACTAATCTTTCAATTTTCTAGGTGAGTGATTTGTTCTCACCTCTCCCTTGGTTTCCTGCAATAACCTATTGTTGTTCTCTCCTTACTCTACTACACTTTCTTTTTTTATATTCCTCTTCCTTAACTTTCTACTCTCTGTTATCTCCTTCTTCTACAGTAGTGAATCTCTCAACACCTCTCTCTTCTTGCTTGCTTCTACTAGCTTGTTTCTTATATTCTTGTCTAGATGTTATGGAAAGGTTACCCATGACTAAATTATCCCACTCATTCTTGGGTTCAAATTTTGAATTCTGTGCTTTCTTTATTCACAAAAGACCTATGAACCCTATGCTTATGATCTAGACTCGTAGTCTTGCCAATATTTTTGTGAACCAATGGAAGCTCGTCATTCTTGCATTCTTGTGTCATTTTTCTTTTAATTTTTGTCACATCAGTGGTGAATCATCTTGTTAATGAATTGGATCAACTATTGTCCATATCTAACTTCCTATGCCAAAGTGGATGTGCCAGAATGTATGTCGATGTGTCTCATGACTAGTAGTCATAGGCTTCCTTTTCCTTCTTCATTTGATTAGTTGTCACACATTTTTTCAATCGGATAATTTTGGCCATCAATAAAAGCACATAATATCTCTTTCATTCTTCATACCAAAGATGCATGTGGGGTCAACAAGTGGTTACCTATTTTTGGATGGTATCATGATGTTATTACATTAGTACCCTTATGATGTGATCAATATTTGTTTTCTATTTGATACATTTGATTATTTCACATTCTTCTAGCTCCTATAACAATGTTGCTAGATTACATTGTTGGGTATTTTAGTTGCTTACTTCTATTGATATATGCATAGAATAATTATAAGATAATTAATTAAATTATTTTATTTAAATGCTTTATCATATCATTATATGTTGTTATGTTGTGTTGCACCACTACTATACATTGAATTCCTATGGGTGCTAGTATGAAGAGGGAACAAAGTTGTAGTCACTTGCTTACAAGATCTACACAATGTCTTGTTCTCCTTCATATGACCTTTTCCATTTATTCTTTGACTATTTATATTAATCATCTACACTTGATGTTTGCATCTTTACTAAATAGGAATTGCGTACATTCATTTTGAATTGTAAGAATTGATTGAATACCTATATCTCTGGCAGTGGCATCAAGAGAGGAACTTTGGCATTACATACTAAGCCAATATAGTTCATGTGTTGATGGCATATCTAATTCTTGTATATTATCCCTATCGTACATGATTGGTAAATCTATTTTCATATTGTATTTTTAATAGACCAATGAACTTTTGTGCATTAAAGTTCCCACAGTTATCATGAAAGGATTTTTTTCAAGATATTGGTTTAATGTATTTTAGGAATTTTAATTGCTTTATTTTAATTACCAACTAATTTTCCATATTTGGATTCCATCTAATTAGAATTGATTTATTTTCCTTGGGAAAATCTCAAATATATTATTTAATTATTTAAATAATCTATTTTGAAGTCACTTTTGGCAAAAGTGCTTATAATGCCAAAAATGAGTTTTATTCTGACTTCTCATTTTATGTTATGAGAATTTGGTGATTTTTCTACAAACCTTCTTTGAGAAATTAATATTTTTCTTGTTGGGTGAAATCTCGATGCTAGATTTGTGCATGGAGAGGCTCATTGGATTCATGTCAAAATTGTGTTGCTTCACCAAAAGCTCTGTCTGATTCAGTGGAGTCTTTATTTATTTCATCTTTTCTTGGTTTTTATCATTTTTGTGAGTTAGGGTTGTTCATGCCTTTTGATTTTATTTGTATAACTATTAGTTTGTGGGATGAGAACTGGTGCTCACTCACATTTGTGTTGCTTTCCTCCACTCGGTTAGATGGGTGTAAGTTTTTGTTATTTTCCCATATGGGGTTTGAATCTCTTTATAATGTTATGTTGTTGGATTTTTGTGAACTACATGGAACCAAGGTTTTATTTGAAGAATGTGATTCTGGGTGGATTTGGACCAATGGGTTATAATTTCATTGCTTCATTTGATGTTTTATTTTTGGGATTTTTATTTACTACATCATTTTTGTGTGCCACCCAAAACTTTTCACTCGCCATGTTTATCTTTATTGAATTATAGTATCTTTGCTACAAGGATTAGGATCATATGGTTGGAATGGTTGGAGTATATTATGATTATTTTATTGGTGACTTTTGGGCATTTAGTGCCTCTTCATGTTCTAGCAAGATTATTTATTTAGTTCATGGGAACCATGTTGAAAATGACTGAAAAGATCATGAATGAAGAATAATGGAACTGGTAAAGAATGTTTTCAATCATTTTTTTGTCATTGATGTCAAACTTGCTACTTGCAAGAATGACAATTGCTTTAGTTATTTAAATACTATCAATTGGTTGATTGACAAGGAAATGGCAATCCATAAGATGTAACTAGAGTACCTAGAGAAAGGTTGAAGTTATGATGATGTAATGAATTATAAGGATCAGCTAAGCCATTGATGAAATAGTGTATTGATGACATACTCTAAGACATAGAGGATGGACACACTGAGACACATCAAAGATGTAAGGATTAACTAAGTTCATTGGAGAGAGCCAAGCTAGCTAGTTAGTGCCGAATAGATTCTTAGTTGAAGTCAAACAAGTTCAACTTAGTGTGTGCTGAGTGATCTTCAGGTGCCGAGTGAAGATCAGGTGCCGAATGAAGATCAGGTGCCGAGTAACACAAAATTTCTTTAGGTGCCGAGTGCCAATAAAATAACAATAGAAGCCTAGAAACACAAAAGGGGCCAAGCATCAGTAAAACAATGATGTCAAGTTGCTGCATTATTTGTTAAGTCAAAGATTTACTAGATCAGCAGTGATAAGTTTGTTACATCAAATTTTGTGAATTAGTTGGATGATAAGGATGATGAGTAGATGTCACAGAATTCTATTTAATCCATGCAAACCATTTTCAAGGTGAATGCTAATGGATTTATCATGAAGTTTCTAGAAGAAACAATTTTGAGGGAAAATAATATCATTTTCTCAAGAGAAAATTAAGATTTGATTGGGAAATCAAGAACAGAACTTCTTTATAAGGAGCTACAGGTCAGAAATCAAGTACGCATGTATGAGAGGGAGTTGGTCATAAAGTATGGTCATGTGAAGGAGCCAAGAGGAGTAAGAACAGAGCATCATGACTCTAAGTTGATAAAGTGACCATAGAGTTCTTTGGCATAACGAGTGGAAGAACCCAATGAGACAGATCTTGAAGGGTGAACAAGTTGTCAGCACTACAAGGGAGAAAAACCAAGCAAAGAAAAGAACTGAAGAGTGATCTAAAATCTACACAGTTAGAGTTGCAATCTATATCAAGTCAAAACCCTTCTAATACTCTCTTACCATTGTATTAGATATTGAAATCCTACATTGCTAGGTTACCTTAATAGCTAGCTGGATAAGCCTCAGGAAAAGGATAAAGAGATCCCCAGGAGAAGGATAAAGAGATCCTCAGGAAAAGGATAAAGATATCCTTAGGAGAAGGATAAGAGATCCTTAAGAGGAGGATAGGAGATCCTTAGAGAGGGATGAAAGATTCTTTTAAGAAGGTGATTGTAAATCCCATGGACTTGGATAAGCCTAACAACTCTATGTAAATCCTTTAATAGGGTGACATTCTAAGTTGAATGTTCTTAAGTCCTCTAACAGGGCACACTCCTACCAGGGTGTAGAAATCCTTTAACAAGGTCACATCTAAAAGTGTGTTGTAGCCTTTAATAGGGCAGGCCTTTAACATGGCAGACAATCAGAAGTGGTTGACATCAATTGTGCAGTTATTCAATGGGTATCATCCCCACCCTAGTTTTACCTTCTTATTCTTGGAGGGTTTCTGGGTTATCAAAATCCTTAGTGTTATGGTGTGATGCATGTTTACTTTTCATGATTGTTTAATGTTCAATTGCATGCATGATAATTTCAGTTATGTGCCCTTAAGGATTAAAAGAAAAAGTTGTATTGGACATCATTGGACCTTGGATAACTAATTCACACCCCCTCTCAGTTATTCTAAATAATTCTAATAATTGGTATCAGAGCAAACTGTTGATTTGTTTCAAGGTACTAGCAGCAGGAAGATCAAGATGTCCAAGAGAGAAGTTTCCAAGCTAAACAAAGACAACTTTGTTGCATGGAAAAGTCTGATGAAGCTACACCTCAGATCAATAGGCGACTATGCATAGAACTCAATCACAGTTGATCATGTAGACCCTGCAGGACCCCTCACTGCAGATGACATGAGCAAGAAGAAGGAGCACAATCAAGCAATGTTAGATATTACTTTAGCACTAAGCTATGCTGAGTATGATGACATCAAAGGTTGTGATACTGTACATCAAATGTGGGAAACATTGTCAAGAATCTATGGAGGAGATGATAATGTCAAGAGAGCCAAAAGAAAGAGCCTAAGAGGAAATTTTGATGACATGAAAATGGAAGAAGGAGAGAATGCTACTCAATTCGGTGCAAGGATGAAGGAAGTAGTTAGTGCCATTAGAAGCCTAGGAGGATAGCTAGCAGAAGAAACAGTATGTAGAAAATACTTGAGAACTTTGCTTCCCATCTATGCTATAAGAGTATCAGCTATCCAAGAACTAAGGTGTGTACCAAGCAACACATTATCATTTGAAGGAATAATTGGAAGACTCACTGCCTTTGAGCTATCCAACTTTGATAACTACAAGCCAGAAAACTTTGAATCTGCATTCAAAGCCAAGATGACATTAAAAGACAACGAGGAGATGCAAACAAAGAAAAAGAGTGGAAAATGAAAGTATGTATCTAGTGATAGCAGCACTGATGAAGGTGATGTGGACCAATAGCAGGAAGATTTCATAGAGGAAGAGGCAAATTCAAAGGTAAGCTACGAATCATTTGTTTTAATTGTAATGAAGTTGGTCACATTGTAGCCAGATGCACAAAAAAGAAAAATTACAAGGATGGAGGCAACTTCAAGAACAAGAAAGAGGACAACAAGGACTACAAAGGTAAAGGCAAAAGATGCTACATTTTTTAAGAAGACTCTAACGAGAATGATGATGAAGTAGTCTATGTGGCTATGAAAGATGAATCAGATGAAGATAAAGCAACTACCCTGGTAACTTGCATGAACAAAAATGAAAAATGATTCATAGACAGTGGATGCTCTCATCACATGACTAGAGAAAAAAGTAAGTTCATTACCTTTACTCAATATGAAGGAAATATTGTTAGATTTGGTAACAATGCACCATGTTAGATCAAAGGGAAAGGTAGTATCAAGCTTACTGAAAAGATATCATGTGATAATCCATACTATGTTGAAGGCTTCAATTATAACTTGTTAAGTGTCTCACTGTTAGGCAACATAGGATACAAGATTGAATTTGGAAATGGAATTGCCAAAATCTATGATTCTCAAGGAAGTTTAATAGGAAAAGGTAATCAGACTAGAGGTAATTTATTTTACCTAGACATGGAAGATGCTTCTTGTCTCATTGTTCAAACTGATGATGCATGGTTATGGCACAAGAGGCTATGTCATGTAAATTTTGACAATCTGATAAGCATCATCAAGATGAAGAAAGTCAGAGGTCTACCAAAGTTGAAGAAGCCTGATAACACCATGTGCAAACAATGCCAACTAGGGAAGATGACCAAGTCAACTTTCAAAAGCAAGACTTATACTTCTAATGAAGTATTAGAGCTAGTTCATACTGACTTGTGTGGTCCTATTGAAGTACAAAGCTACAAAGGTGACAGATACATAATGCTATTTGTAGATGACTATTCAAGGATGATGATAGTCATGTTCCTAAAACTAAAATCAAATACATTCCAAATGTTCAAATGGTACTTGGCCAGAGTAGAGAAAGAGACTAGAAAGAGCCTAAAATGTCCCAGATTTGATAGAGGAGGTGAATTCACATCAAGAGAATTTGAAGAGTTATGCAATGAAAGAGGAATCAAAAGGCAAACATCAGCACCTAGAACTCCACCTCAGAATGGTATAGTAGAGAGAAGGAATAGATCAATTTTTTACTATGCCAGAACCTTAATGATGGAGAAAAATGTTACACAAGTAAGTACTAGAGAGAAGCTGTAATTACTACAGTCTACACACTCAACAGAGTTCAAGTCAAGAAATGTACAAATGCAACAACTTTTGAATTATGGTATGGGAATTCTCCTAATAAAACATTTCAAAATATTTGGATGCAAATGCTATATATATAAAGAGTCTAGAAATGGAAAGTTTGATGCAAAAAGTGAGGAAGGCACATTTCTTGGTTATTCTACTAGAAGCAAAGCTTATAAGTGCTTGAATTTTAATACTAACAAAGTAGTAGAAAGCACAAATGTGAAATTTGATGAGCTTGTAGAAGTTCAAAGTGTTGAGAAAACCAAGAAAGAAGAAGACTACAAGACCTTTGTATAATTTTATGAAGGTATACCTTATAATGGTGAAGTTGCAACTCAGACTGACAATCAACAACAAAATTCAGTATCTGCCGAATCACAGACAATGAATGCCGAGCAACAGACACATTCAGAAGCCAAGCTGCAGAATATAGAAAATGTTCATGCAAATTCTAAGAATAGCCAACAAGAAGAAAATGAACAAATACCTGATGAAAATATACATGAAGATTCAGATTCTGAAAGAGACAACATGCAAACAAGGAAAGAACCAGTATTGGCAAAGTATGTAAGAAGAAATCATCCTGCAGATCAAATTATTGGAAACAAAGAGGCAGGACCAATTGCAAGGAATAGACTAAGAAGTGAAACATGTATTCTTAGCAAAATGGAACCAAAAATAGTAAGTGAAGCCATAAAAAATGATGACTGGTACAATGCTATGACAGAAGAAATAGAACAAACTAAGAAGAACAAGACATGGACCTTAGTCTCAAGACCAACTGACAAGAATGTAATTGGAACCAAGTGGGTTTTCAGAAACAAGTTAGATGAGAATGGTCAAATCACAAGGAAAAAAGCAAGACTAGGGTATGCACAAGAAGAAGGACTGGACTATGGAGAAACTTTTTCTCCAGTTGCCAGAATGGAAGGAGTAAGGACCTTACTGGCATATGCAGCCTTCAAAGGATTTAAAGTCTATCAGATGGATGTTAAGTCCACATTTTTGAATGGTATACTTGAAGAGGAAGTCTACATAGAGCAACCAGAAGGTTTTGTTGATGAAAAGAACAAAAATAAGGTATGCAAATTGCATAAGGCTCTATATGGATTAAAGCAAGCCCCTAGAGCTTGGTATGAGAGACTTCGCAAGTATCTAGTGCAAATAGGATTTGAAAGAACTGATGATAACAACAACATGTACATCAAATTAGAAGAAGGTAAGGATATTCTTGTATCTGAAATATTTGTGGATGACATAGTTTTTGGAGGAAAGGAAGTACTTTGCAAAAGTTTTGCTGACAAAATGAAACATGAGTTTGAGATGTTAATGTTTGGAGAAATCAAGTTCTTTGTAGGATTGCAAGTACATCAACTAAAACATGGCATATTTGTGACACAATCAAAGTACATCAAGGAGATACTCAAGAAGTTTGGATTAGAAGATTCCAAACCAGTCAGCACACCAATGGCAATAGGACATAAGCTATCTAAAAATGATGAATCAGCTGAAGTCAATCGAACAATATACAGATCCATGATTGGAAAACTACAATATGTTGTACATAGCAGACCAGACATAGCACTAACAGTTAGAATAGTGGCTAGATTCTCTACTAATCCTAGAGAAAATCATCTCATGGCAGTAAAAAGGATAATGAGGTATCTCAAAGGAACTGATGATTTCAGCCTATATTACAAAAAGAATGAGAAGTTTGAGCTCAATGCATACACAGACATAGATTGGGGAGGCAACATTGATGGCAACAAAAGCACAAGTGGAGGAGCACTATTTTTAGGTAAAAGGCTAGTTACTTGGACTAGCAAGAAACAAACATGCACATCTCAGTCCACTGCAAAAGTAGAATATGTGGTAGCAGCAATCAATTGCACAAACATTGTGTGGCTTAAATATCTATTGAAAGGAATGAAATAAGAGGTAACCAAACCTGTGATACTATATTGTGATAATACAAGTGCTATAAACATATCCAAGAATCCAGTAATGCATGCAAAAACCAAGCATATTGCAATCAAGTATCACTATGTTAGAGAATTGGTGGAAGACAGACAAGTGAAGATGGAGTACATTCACACAAAGGAACAAACTATAGATATCTTCACCAAACCATTGCCCAAGGATGCTTATGAATATCTTAGAGGCAAGTTGGGGGTAATGCCCCTAACTCAAGCAATCTAAAGCAAAAAAGAAGCTGCCCTGCATCAACATGAGTAGATCATTGAAATATCAAAAGAATGATGCAGAGGATGACAACAGGTATAGAAATTCCAGATTAGTCACAAGCATGGTGACAAAGGGAGAAAACATAAAGATGCAAAGCCTCTATTTAGCATGTTGAAGATGCTACATCTTTGGCATTTATGTCATAGAGGGAGATATATGAGAAACTGATCAATACAAAGTAAGAGGGAGATATATATATGAGAGATGTATATGAAAGAGGGAGATTCAAAAGAGTAAGGATGCAGTAGTCCAGAAGGAGAAGTAGAACAAAGGATTCAATTTGTATCAGCAAAAGGAGTTATATACCAAATAGAAAATGTATGTAATTTTGGTGGTAACTAAGTTGATCAATTGATTAGTTTGGTTTGCCATCAATGCCAAAGAGGGAGATTGTTGAAAATGATTGAAAAGATCATGAATGAAGAATAATGGAACTCGTAAAGAATGCTTTCAATCATTTTTTTTTCATTGATGTCAAACTTGCTACTTGCAGGAATGACAATTGCTTTAATGATCCAAATACTATCAATTGGTTGATTGACAAGGAGGTGGCAATCAATAAGATGTAACTAGAGTACCTAGAGAAAGGTTGATGTTATGATGATGTAATGAAGTATAAGGATTAGCTAAGCCATTGATGAAATAGTGTGTTGATGACATACTCTAAGACACAGAGAATGGACACACTGAGACACATCAAAGGTGTAAGGATTAACTAAGTTCATTGGAGAGAGCTGAGCTAGCTAGTTAGTGCTGAAAATATTCTTAGTTGAAGCCAAAAAAATTCAACTTAGTGTGTGCCGAGTGATCTTTAGGTCCCGAGCAGCCTTTAGGTGCCGAGTAACACAGAATTTCTTCAAGTGCCGAGTGAAGATCAGGTGTCAAGTAACACAGAATTTCTTTAGGTGTTGAGCACTAGTAAAATAACAATAGAATCCTAGAAACATCAAAGGAGCCGAGCATCAGTAAACTAATGATGTTGAGTTGTTGCATTATTTGTTAAGTCAAAGATTTGCCAGATCAGCAGCGATAAGTTTTTTACATCAAATTTTGTGAATTAGTTGGATGATAAGGATGATAAGTAGATGTCACAGAATTCTATGTAATCCATGCAAACCATTTTCAAGGCGAATGCTAATGGATTTATCATGAAGTTTCTAGAAGAAACAATTTGGAGGGGGAAAAATATCATTTTCTCAAGAGAAAATTAAGATTTGAGCCACAAATCAAGAATAGAACATCTTTATAAGGAGCTACAGGTCATAAATCAAGTACGCATATATGAGAGGGAGTTGGTCATAAAGTATGGTCATGTGAAGGATCCAAAAGGAGTAAGAACAGAGCATCATGACTCTAAGTTGATAAAGTGACCATAGAGCGCTTTGGCATAATGAGTGGAAGAACCCAAGGAGATAGATCTTGAAGGGTGAACAAGCTGTCAACATTGCAAGGGAGCAAACCCAAGCAAAGAAAATAACTTAAGAGTGATCTAAAATCTGTATAGTTAGGGTTGCAATCTATATCAGGTCAAAACCCTTCTAATACTCTCTTACCATTGTATTAGATATTGAAATCCTACATTGCTAGGTTAGCTTAACAACTAGCTGGATAAGCCTCAGGAAAAGGATAAAGAGATCCCCAGGAGAAGGATAAAGAGATCCTCAGGAAAAGGATAAAGAGATCCTTAGGAGAAGGATAAGAGATCCTTAAGAGGAGGATAGGAGATCCTTAGAGAGGGATGAAAGACTCTTTTAAGAAGGTGACTATAAATCCCATGGACTTGGGTGAGCGTAATAGCTCTATGTAAATTCTTTAATAGGGTGACATTCCAAGTTGAATGTTCTTAAGTCCTCTAATAGGGCACACTCCTAACAAGGTGTAGAAATCCTTTAACAGGGTCAAATCTAACAGTGTGTTGTAGCCTTTAATAGGGCAGGCCTTTAACAGGGCAGAACATCAAAAGTGGTTGAAATCAATTACATAGTTATTTAGTGGGTATCATCCCCACCCCAGTTTTACCTTCTTATTCCTGGAGGGTTTCTGGGTCATCAAAATCCTTAGTGTTATGGTGTGATGCATGTTTACTTTTCATGATTGTTTAATGTTCAATTGCACGCATGATAATTTCAGTTATGTGCCCTTAAGGATTAAAAGAAAAAGTCGTATTGGACATCATTGGACCTTGGATAAATGATTCACCCCCCCTCTCAGTTATTCTAAATAATTCTAATAAACCAATCAAGCCATGTGTTGTCATGTCTTTCTTTAGTTCTCATTTGATTGTTTTTCTTGAGTGTTTTGAAGTTGATATATCCTACTTGTTGTTTTTTGCTGATGTGTTGGTACATACCATGCCTGACATTGATTTAACATGTGATATGTGGATTTATGTTGTATGAGACCACACCTCTACATGTATTTGAGCTATGCTCCTATGTCAAGGTCTAAGTGACCCAAACCCTTGGTATTTAAGACCAATTAAGTTTACCATGTTTTATGGTTTATGACTTTTTGAGTCTTTTGTGCCTTTATCCATATTGATTTATTCTTATGTATAAATTTACTTGGTGCCTCATGTTTGCAATGAGAGGTACTTGTTTAGTTTCCAAGTAGTGGAGTGGAGTGGCTCACCAAGGTGAGTTAGGACACAAAGGGTCCCAAGTAACCCCTTGGAAGAGTCCTTAATAAGTGATTACTAAATAAATGAATGAGATCTTAAAATGTTAAAAAGTTACTAAAGATATTTATGTGACTATATACCTTTTCATTGTTTGAGGATGTAGATATCCAGTATTTGTTTCCTTGGAATTATTGATGATTTTGATATAGAGACATAACTTTTTGTCATTTGAGGACATTAATATGGTAAACTATAATCTAGTTATCTATGAATTTTGACATGACTCTGTGAAGTATCATTAATGAGAGAAGGGTAGTTCAATATGGTGCATGCTTTATGAGTTGTGTAGTGACACTACTGTTAGGATAAACCACGGACAAAAATAAAAACTACATGCAAATATAACCAATAATAGAAAAAATGATAGAACACACAGAAATGAACACAAGGCACCAAGATTTAACGTGGTTCACCCAACCCCTGGGCTACGTCCACCAAACAGCAAGTCCGATCTTATTACAATCCAGTGATTACAACCTGATTACAATCCATAATCCCTTACAGCTCAATACTGCCGCAAGAACCAATTTTGTATCACAACATTATGAAAAATTCCCAACCCTAAGCCCTTTTATACAAGTATTAAACCATTTTAGGGTTATAACATGTCAGCCATATGTCAGCCATAATATGTCAGCTACCATGTCGGCTACTGCCCAAAAATATTTTTTTCGGGGCGATGCCCCGAACCCCACTATTTATGAAGTATGTACAGTACTTTCTTGATCAGTCACCACAATCTAACAATCTCCCACTTGGAGACTGATCCTATAGCAATACCACTACCACATGGGGCTCCCACTGGATCAAACCATCCTGGACTTTACTGTTCTGTTATTCATGTTCAGTCTAAAAGACCAACCGAAGCTGAAGAGGAGTTCAGCTTCTACCTTGTTACAACCTTTGTCAACATATCTGCTGGATTGTCATTGGTATGTATCTTCTCCAGCTTTAACTGTCCATCCTCCAAAACTGACTGAATGAAATGGTACCGCAACTGTATGTGTTTGGTCTTAGAATGCAGAGCTGAATTCTTAGCAAGATGAATGGCACTCTGACTATCTGTGAACAAATAATTATCTTTCTGAGGATGTCCCAATTCTTCCAAGAAGAACTGAAGCCATATCATCTCTTTGGTTGCCTCTGTAGCAGCAACATACTCTGCCTCTATAGTGGAGAGAGCATTAATCTTCTGTAACATAGAAACCCAGCTCACGGCTGCCCCACCAACAGTAAAGACATAACCTGTAGTACTCCCCCTGGTATCAATATCCCCAGCCAAATATGAGTCAACATAGCCGTATAAATCAGTAGTAGAGCCCCCAAAGTGTAAACACTTATTGGATGTTCCTCTCAAATATCTGAGAATCCACTTGACAGCATTCCAATGCTCAAATCCTGGATGACTCATATACCTGCTAACGACTCCCACTGCATGTGCAATATCTGGCCTAGTGCATACTATAGCATACATCAAACTTCCTATAGCTGAAGCATAGGGTACCTTGGACATCTTATCCTCCTCTTCCTGTGTCTTGGGACACATCTCCTTAGTCAATTTCAAATGACCAGGTAAAGGTGTGCTGACAGCTTTAGCATTCGCCATAGAGAAACGTTGCAACACCTTCTCAACATAATCAGCTTGAGATAGCGTCAATGTTCTATTCTTCCTATCTCTGCAAATCTTCATACCAAGGATTTGTTTTGCTGCCCCCAAATCCTTCATAGCAAATGCATGTGCTAATTGGCGTTTTAGCCCCTTAATATGATCCATGTTAGACCCAGCTACAAGCATACCATCAACATATAAACATAGAATAATGTAGCTATCATCATCCAACCTCTTAAAATAAACACAGTAATCTGAATGACACCTATTATATCCATGCTCATGCATAAAACTATCAAATTTCAGATACCATTGCCGAGGTGCTTGCTTTAAGCCATATAAACTTTTCTTCAATTTGCACACTAAGTTCTCCTTACCTTTGACCTCAAAACCCTGTGGCTGAGCCATATATATTTCTTCATCCAAATCACCATGAAAGAAGGTTGTTTTAACATCCATCTGCTCTAAATGCAAATCTTCAGTAGCCACTAGACTTAAAAGAGTACGAATAGAAGTCATTTTAACAACAGGAGAAAATATCTCATCAAAATCAATTCCCTTTTTCTGTGCAAATCCTTTTACAACTAACCTGGCCTTAAATCTTTTCTTACCTCCTTCTTCTTCTTTCAACCTGTAAACCCATTTATTTTGTAAAGCCTTTTTACCTACAGGTAACTTGCACAAATCCCATGTCTTATTTTTCAGCAAAGAGTCCATTTCATCTTTCATTGCAGACTCCCACTGAATCTTAGTATCCACCTGCACAGCTTCATCATAACTTTCAGGTTCACCAGCATCAGTAAGTAAAATAGAATACAAAGAGGGAGAAAACCTTTTTAGAGGTCTAATTTTCCTTGTTGACCATCTAACATTCACTGGTGTGTGTGGTATTTGTTGTTGCAGTTGTTGCACATCATGAGGAATGGCTAGAACATCAGCTTTTGGAGTATCATCCAACACTACATAATCATCTTCTTTCTTCTCATGTTGCTGCAACAGATCTTTGTACAACACTTTCTCATTGAATATGACATCCCGACTTCTAATAATTTTAAGATTTTCAAAATCCCAAAGCCTATAACCAAATTCATTAATGCCATATCCAAAAAAGACACATTTTTTTGATTTAGCTTCTAGCTTGGTTCTATTTTCAGAGTCTATATGAGCAAAAGCTTCACAACCGAAGGTCTTGAGAAAAGAATAACTCACCTTCTTACCAGTCCATGCTTCCTCTGGAATACCACAGCCCAAAGGAGTAGAGGGACCTCTATTAATCAAATATACTGCAGTATTGACAACATCCGCCCACATGTGTAAGGGCAACCCAGCATGCAACCTCATGCTCCTTGCGCGCTCCATTATAGTCCTGTTCATGCGTTCAACCACTCCATTTTCCTGTGGAGTCCTTAGAACAGTTTTTTGTCTATGAATACCATTAGTGGAGCAATAATCTTCAAATTCATGACTGCAATACTCACCACCATTATCAGATCTGAGACATTTTAATTTCTTACTAGTCTCATTTTCAACCAAGCATTTCCATTTCTTAAAAGTTTGAAATACATTAAATTTCTGTCTAAGGAAATGAACCCATACTTTTCTAGTTGCATCATCAATAAATGTAACATAATAATGAGAGCCACCAAGGGAAGATACCTGGGCTGGTCCCCATACATCTGTATGCACAAGCTCTAATTTCTCCTTTTTGTTTTCCTTCCCTGTCTTCACAAAACCTTGTAAAACTTTCCTTGAATGAAGTACTTTCATACCTTTCTCACTCATGTGCCCAAGTCTATTGTGCCACAGCGCTATATCAGAATCTACAGCAGCTATTTGTTCTCCCTGCTCAACTGCAATAATTGTTCCTGAATATTCATTTTTTTCTGAAACAATCAAAGTAGAAGGAACAATATGACCTGTACAAAGATATAAGGTGCCTACTTTCACACCTTTTGCTACTACAAGGGAACCTTTTGAAACCTTCCAATTTTTATCATTAAAAGTAACTACACAACCCTCATCACCGAGTTGCCCTGCTAAAGTTAAATTTCTACTTAGTTTTGGAACATGTCTTACCTCATGTAGTAGCCAATGATTCCCATTCTGCAACTTAATCTTAATTTTTCCCTTTCCAACAATCTGACAGGGTTCATTATCCCCCAAATAAACAAGCCCAAAATCCCCTTGGACATAATCAATGAAATAACCTCTATCAGGTGTAGCATGAAATGAAGCACCATAATCTAAAACCCATGAATCATCAACACTCTCTAAAGACAGAAGCAAAGCATCCTCTTCGGATTTGTTACTTACCACATTTGTCTCCTTGTCTCCATTTGATTTATCTCCTTCATTTTTCTTTCGATTCCAGCAATCTTTCTTTTTGTGCCCTGGTTTCCCACAGTACCAGCAATCATTTGGTCCTCTCGATTGAGACCTCCTCCCCTTTGACTTTCCTCTTGATTTCCCATGATTTCCAGAGTTACTTCCTCTTTCAGTCGTTCTGCCCTTGCTTTGTGCATTTAAAGCACTTCTTGATGTAGATCCACTTGAGGATTTTCTACGAGTTTCCTCACTTAAAATAACACCGATCACATCATCATATTTTAGGGTACTAGATCCAAGAACAGAATTACTCACCGACATTACCAAGCCATTCCAGCTTTCAGGCAAAGAACACAAAATCAAGAGAGCCCTAATTTCTTCATCAAAATTGATACCCACAGAAGATAATTGACTAGTAATAGTATTAAACTCATTTAAATGATCTGCAACAGATCCACCTTCTGCCATTTTCATATTAAATAAACGCTTCATGAGAAATACCTTATTTGAAGCGGAGGGCTTTTCATATAGTGTCGCTAGGGTTTTCATCAAATCTTCTGTCATCTTTGCTTTTGTAATATTAAATGCCACCGATGGTGCCAAGCATAACCGAATGCTTCCAAGTGCCTTTCTATCCAAAAGATCCCATTCAGCCTCTGACATAGTTCCCTGATTCTTGGCTTTTCCTTCCAACGGCTTCCATAAATCCTTCTGATATAAATAGTCTTCCATTTGCATCTTCCATAACTAGAAGTTCTGCCCATTAAACCTGTCAACCCTCAACTTACCCTCATCTGCCATCGCTCCCACTCAACTGTGAGACTCCCACTTAACCGTGAGACTTTCCTGCAGAGGATAACTGAAAGACAACCTTGCTCTGATACCACTTGTTAGGATAAACCATGGACAGAAATAAAAACTACATGCAAATATAACCAATAACAGAAAAAATAATAGAACACACAGAAATGAACACAAGGCACCAAGATTTAACGTGGTTCACCCAACCCCTGGGCTACGTCCACCAAACAGCAAGTTCGATCTTATTACAATCCAGTGATTACAACTTGATTACAATCCGTAATCCCTTACAGCTCAATACCGCTGCAAGAACCAATTTCGTATCATAACATTATGAAAAATACCCAACCCTAACCCCTTTTATACAAGTATTAAACCATTTTAGGGTTATAACATGTCGGCCATATGTCGACCATAATATGTCAGCTACCATGTCGGCTACTGCCCAAAAAAAAATTTATTTATGAAGTATGTACAGTACTTTCCTGATCAGTCACCACAATCTAACAACTACATTTCCATGTCTCCACACTAAACCTTTGTTAGTACTGAGTAGTGCCCTTGGTGTATTGTGACTTTTGGTGTCCTTGACTATATTTGGATAGTGAATCTCAAGTTTAATGTTCTCTATGTATGATTGCATTTTACTTTGGTATACCATATTAGACATTGTGATTTCCTATGAGTTTATGTATTTTCTTGGTGTGTGCATGTTTTAACCACTCCCTACTTGTTTGCATGCCTTATATTTGTTGCTTGGTTAATATCTCCATGAGAACAGTGGGCTAGGCCTATGGGTTATATGGTTGCAAGGAATTGCTAACTATATCACTATTGGGGATTAGTGAACAAGGACGAACTACCTCCAACTATAGGATTTGGAGCTTGTATGCTCTCTCTTTTTATTGAAATGATATTTGATGGTATACATCTATAATTGATATTGCAGCTATTGATATTAATGTAGCCTTGTATATTTATGCTTTATATTTGTGTTATGATGTAATCTATTGGTTGTCACCTCAGTATGCATGTAACCAGTACTCACCAGTGTGAAGGTAGCTACATTTTAGTTGTAAATTGACTCCATTTTAGTTTTAGCCTTTTCCCTATTCATTTTTATCCAATCTTTGTATAATGACATCTTCGCCTATAGTTTGGCATCTACGACCCTTTAGTTCCAAGACTTCAAATGCCTTTTAGTGAATTGGCATCTACTTTTTGGTATCTAAGAGGTTTTGCACCTATACCTAAGGTTTTTCTTCTATGACCTCACTAGACTATGTCATTTTTAGACTTTAATGATTTCTATTTTGGTGTCTACTTAGTTTGGTGTATGCATTGATGGATTGACATCTCTACTTGGCTTTTGGCTTTTGCACTGGAAAGCTATCATCTTTGGTTGGATTTTATCATCTATGAATTTTTTGGATTGTGATGCAATTTTAAATGACAGGAGATGTGTTTGACCTTTTGGATTGGTTCCTTGGGTGCTTAGGGTTGCCTTTTAGGCCTTAATAATCTTAATTTAACTACAAGACCATATATAAAATACATCATTTACTTATAAGTAGCATACTCTTTCTTTATTATCCTTAAGAGATATTTAATATATATACTTTTAGGATGTTTGAGAGTAGTTTTATCTCTCTAGGATTTAAGATAAATATTCTACATTTTAAAGTTTTTAAGGAAATTTCAAACTTTAACAAATTTTAGAAGTCAACATTTGGCCTTCAACACAGTATCTAGAAGATGAATGATTGTAAACTTGATCCTTTGCCTTGTGCAAGACTATTTGAGGGTTTATCCTTACTATTTTCATTATGTTATGGTTATTGGGAATTAAACATGTATGTTTAACCATGCTAGGAACTTTTATTTTGGGATTAAAAAGAACATCTTGCTTAAGATAGATAGATCAATATCTTCCTCTTTGGGTTCATAGATGTTATCTAGATCTTCTCATAGTATCCTTTTGAACATGTGTTCCTTTTTTAGAGGATATGGTTTAGTGCTTGGGAATCATTAGAGGTGTTAGAAAGATATCTTCTTGAATGAGTGAACATGTGAGTTAAGTTGCATTCCTTGATTGCTTATCTTGTTTAGATGTTTAATTATTGCACTTGGTCTATGTTGTTGTTAAGTAACTTATATTAAGAAAAAATACATTTAGTGCATGCTTTATCCTTGTTTTCCAAGGATAAACTAGGGAGGGAATTACATGTGGTATCAAAGGCCATATTTGAATTTTGGGATCTCTATGTATTGGTTATCTGCATAGTAAATGTTGTGGACATAGGTGTGTGTGTGTGTAAATTTGTGAGATGGTGTATTTATGTTGCTTGGGTGTCATTGTATGGAATTCCTAAGCATTGTTGATTAATTGATCTTAGTAACATATGTTGAAGGAAGTATAGTTCCTTGATCTTTGCACCCTCTAAGGATGGATGATACTCCTATATGAGAACCTCTTTAGAGCATTTGAGGCCATATAGTTGGTGTGTTTCTCTTGGATTTGATTTTTTGTGACCCATGTGTGGTCTATGTGTATGGATACCTTGGAAATTAGGGTTATGTTTTCTTTTTATATAGCCTGACATTTGATGCATATATGTTGGCCTAAGATTGTTTCAAGAGTTGATACACATTGTATGGCTTGATTGCGTATGTGAACCCCTTATTTGGACTTGTCTATTGGCGCCCATTTTTGGCCTTGAATGCTCATTTTTTTTCTCCATTTTGGAGTTTGGCACAATGTATTATTATGTTTATATCTTAATGGGAAAGTAAATGAAATAATTAATTTTGGCTATATGTGGCATCTTATTTCTTCCATCGTTATGCATTCCACTCATAGAGATATTCATATATCATGGTGATTGTTGAAAAGAGGTGTTTGTATAATAACAATGAGTGTGATTAATTCTTGCAATAGGTCATTTGGATCAATGACTTATGTCCTCAAATCTCTTGGTTCTTAATCTTTTTGGAAATTTATATGGTTGTGAATAATTTATTAGGATTGATATGATGCCTTTTGGGTTGGGTGTTTAAATATTGTTATAATCACTTAATGACTTGTGATGTGAGTTGTGCATACCCTATTTTGGGAAGAACCTTTGTGGTTGTTGACTAATTAATTCCTTAAGCCATTATTATGTAAACCCTCTTCTATGAACATGTTGAGAACACCTCTAAGAGATTTGAGAACACCTCTAAGAGATTGAGACTTATGCCCCTACCCCTGTGTACTTATACTTGTTGAACGCCACCCTCATCATTGTTGTGTTTCTTATCCAGAGAACTCGTGTGGTGCTTCCAACATATTTTTAAAGTTAGTCCTTCAACCCTCATTTGCTAAAGAACCTGCACAATAAAAATTATAGCACTACATTGAAAGTAATAAAGAAAATTGTATTAGGAAATAATATATCTACATTTATAAATATTAGAGTTATGCATATGATTGAGATTATTGATGGTTGACTATTTGATGTGTATGGATGTGTTCTCTAACTTGGCTAGAGTGATATATTTCTCAATATTATGTGGAGATTACTCTCTTTTGGTTGATTGATATCACTTAAAATATTTTGTGAATGTAATTCATGATGGGTGTCTTATTTATTTTCTTGGCCAATCTTTCCATGTGATGTGTGGGCTAGCATTAGTGGTATTTTCCTTTCTTGAACTAGTTGTCAAAAATTCTTTATCTATCTCATTGTGAAAACTATCACATGGAGTCATTTTTGAAATGTGTGCATTTTTGGCTTTAGTGTTGCAATCAATGATTCCTCCATATTATTTTTCCCCCTTTTTTATGGTAACTATCCTGAATTTTCACTATTGCTGCCCAAAAATTGTGTTTTGTGACTCTATCACATTCCATACAAACCTTTGATAGTATGTGAAAGAGAGAATATTATATAGAAAGGTTTTGATTAGTTTTAAAGATGTAAACAAGAATTTGTATTTGTTCAATTAGGAGAAAATCTTGTGTGGTACATAAAGAGAAAATCAAGTTGGTAAAGAATAATGTGCTTGTGAGTGATAATTGGTTTAAAATTCATTGGATTGTAAGTCTCCTTGGTATGGATGTGTATGACTAAATTATGTAATAGATGAGTTAATGTAAACCATGTTAAATGAGATTATAATGCATGAAGTGTTTGGATTTGTTGAAGAATGAATAGTTATATCCCACAACCTCTTTTGTGTATTATTTGGAATATTTGTCTGAATGCTATTTCTAATTGATGTTCTTGTATATCCTGTGTCGTATTGGTTGAGCTTAAATTCATGCCTTTCTTTTTGTGTGCATTCAAATAGAGATTTTTTTTTCTCCCATGATGTGATTTGGATACCTTGAGGGTTTCATTTATTCACATTTTTTAATTCTAGATAATTAAGTATGACTTAGTCCACCTATGATTTTGCGTCTATGTTGCGAGTCTTATTGACTATCCACTGATTTTTTGCTTGGGTCTCTTAGAGTATTTTTGATGGTTTTGAATGCATCACTATTTGCATATTTTTGTTAGTGAATGTTCCTTATTGTTGTTGAGGTTGTGGGTGTCCCCAACTCTTCTTGGACTAGCATAGTGTGGAGGTAGAGACACTCCCTTTCTAGTCTTTACACTCTCAAAGTTGTACATCCTTATAGTTATATATGTTATGATACTGTATTAATCAACTTGTCCCTTCTTGGAGAGCCTCCATGTTGGAGATTGGATTTTAGTGGAAGGTTGAGAGTAGTATCCCTAGCATGTGGCTATAGGGAGATGGTATGTTTGGAATATATTACCATAATTTGCATTGGTATAAATTTGAATAAGGTTGTGTCCATTGATGGAATTTATTACAACCTTGTTGAAAGGTGATGCCATGTCTTGTCAGGTTAAGTGATCCTAGTGCCCAATAATAATTGAGCTCTATGTTAGAGATCATGTTGCTCCTATCCCTAGTCATAAGTTGTATTGTAAATATCCCTTCAAAATGAAGAAGTGAACTAATGAGCCTTTGTGTCATGAGTGATCTTGGTTGTGGTTATAAAACTTGGTAAATTCATACTTCTTAATCATTTGAATTGGATATAGCATCCCTCTAAAGAGTACAATTTTTGCAGAGAATCTTTATCCTTTTAAGATATTATGGGTGAGTTAGTGATATTTTGGTTGGATTTAAGAATTCTCTGGATGGGCATCATAGTGTATTTCACTAATTTGGGATGATTTTTCCCCATGTTCCCAAGTTTTACTTAACAATTTGTGGTGCTTCGATCTTGGAGAGAAAGTGGTAGGTACTATTCTACTTTTGAATGCATCAAACTAAGGTAAAGTGGCTTATATTATGCTTCTTGTTGTAGATATTGTGGGTAGATGTATTTCCTAGCATGCATTAATTTCCTTAATAAAGTAATTAGTGAGAGTTTTAGTACTCCTTCATATTTGACTTATCCTTTTAGTGGTTTTAGTATTGGTTGTTATGGATATGGAATGATTTGGTCAGATTATGGAGAACCTAGTTGGCTATTCTCTCTTTCATTTAAGATTTGGTCCCCCACTTGGTGTAATTTATTTTGTCTGACTTATAGGCTTCTAAGAGTAAGCCTAGACTTTTGGGGGATGACGTAGTAACTATCCCATTTTCATTCTACATGCCAACTTGATGGATGTGATTTTCATGATCCAGACTTATTACATGATCAATTGAGTTGATCTTGAGATATGATGATTATCCTTATGCTATAATTTTATACAACCTTGTGAGATCTACTTGATATAGTTGATTCTTGTGTCCTTTCTGAGATGAGTGTTGTACCTTTGACTTGTATTTGGATTATGAAATTTATTATCTATTCTAATGGTTTCACTAAGGTATGTTGCAATGGTTACCTAGTTTTTCATGGTATCATGATGTTATTATGTGAGTACCCTTATGATGCGATAATGGTTTCTCAATATAATTCATTTGATTATTCTACCTTCTTCTATTTCCTATAACAATGTTGATTTATATGTTATATTATGTTATTAAAGGTATTTTGATCATATCTATATAATGATGCTTTATTATGTTATCTTGCGTATTTTGCATTCAATGTGAAAGATGTTATATCAAGATGATTTTATAGGATTTCATTATATATTTTACCATATATTTCGTTGGGTATATTAGTTGTTTACTTCTATTGATATATACATAAAATAATTATAGAATGATTTAATTTAAATTCTGTATCATATGATTATATGTTGTCATGTCTTATTGTACCACTGTCATGCATCAATTTCATGTGGGTGATAGTATAGAGAGGGAACCTAGCCATGTTCAATTTTTTTGTGAGATCTACTCGGTGTCATGTTCTCCTTCATGTGACTTTTGTCTCTTTATGCTTTAATTATTTATATATTAAGCATCTACACATGATGTTTGCATGTTTATTAAAGAAGTACCATGTGTAGTCATCATAAATTACATGAATTGAGTGATTACTTATATCCCCAACAATGGCACTAGGAGATAGTAACATTGGCTTTGCATATGGAGCCAATGTTATTCATGTATGAGTGATGTATTTGATTATTATATATTATCCCTCTGGTACATGATTGGTAAATATAGATTCATATTGCATTTTTCACAAACCAGTTAATGTTTGTGCATTAGAGTTCATGTAGATATCATGGAAGGATTTTATTTAAATGTTGATTTAAAGTATTTTTGGGGATTTTAACTGTTTTATTCTAATTACAAGCTGATTTGCCATAGTTGGATTTCATCTAATTAGAATTGATTTTTTTTATTTGGGAAAAGCATAAGAAGATTGTTTTAATTACTTAAATAATCTAATTCGAAGGCCACTTTTGGGAAAAGTTATTATAATACCAAAAGTGAGTGTTACTCTCACTTATCATTTTTATGTTATGAGAATTCAGTGATTTTTCTCGAAACCTTATTTGAGAAAATTGGTCTTTTTCTTGTTAGGTGAAATTTGAGTATTAGATTTGTATGTGAAATGACTCATTGGAATCATGTAAGAGTTACTCCACTTCACCAAAGGCTTCATCCAATTCAATAGAGTGTTTATTTAATTAATCTTTTTCTTAGTTTTTACCATCCCTATGAGGTAGGGCTCTTCATATCTTTTGATTAACTTCATCTTTTCAATTGAAGTAAATTGACATTAGTTTGTGGAATGAGACTTAGTGTTCCCTCACATCTTTGTTTCTTTCTTCCTCCTGTTGGACGAGTGTGAGTTTTTGTGGTTTTCCCATGTGGATATTGAAGCTCTTTAGAATGCTATATTGATCATGCAAATATTCTTGGAGAAAATCAATATTTTCTTGTTGGGTAAAATTTGGGTGTTAGATTTGTATGTGGAGTGACTCATTGGATTTGTGTAAGAATTTCTCTACTTCACTGAAGGCCTTGTCCAATTAAGTGGAGTCTTTATTTATTTAATCATTTTCTTGGTTTTTATCATTTGTGTGAGGTAGGGATCTTTACATATTTTGATTCACTTTGTCTTTTTGATAGAAGTAAATTGGTAATAGTTTGTTGGATGTGGGCTATTATTCCCTCACATTTTTATTGTTATTCTCCACCCAGTTGAATAGGCATGATTTTTTGTTGTTTGTCCATGTGGGGTTTGAAGCTTTTTATAATGTTATATTGTCAAGTTCTCATGAAGTTCCTAGATCTAATATTTTAGATATAAAAATGTCATGTTAGGTGGATTTAGACCAATGGATTTTAACTTTGTTGATTTATTTGATGTTTGACTTTTGGGCTTTTAATTTGTTGCATCATTCAGCATGTCACCCAAAACCTATTAGTTGCCATGTATGGATTGAATGAATTATGAATTTAGTAGCGTCTGCTACAAGGAGGAGGATCATGAGGTTGGGTTGAATAGAGAGAATTATGAGTATTTTACATCTCAATTCGAAAGAGCTCTTTCAATGTTAAAATGTTGATTTTACATTTTGTCAAATTTTGCTATAATTTGGGTATTTTGGTGGCTTTTGAGCATTTAGTGCCTTCCTTGTGTTATAACAAGATGATTTATGGCTTACATGTGAATCCATTCTCTTGGAATAGTGATTGTTTGAGCCATGTGTTGTTGTAACTTTCTTTAGTTTTGACTTGGTTTTTTGCCTTGAGTGTTTTGGAGTTGAGATATCTTTCTTGTTGTTTTTTCCTATGTGTTGGCACCTACCAATGCTTAAGATCGATCTTGCATGTGATATGTGGATGTATGGTGTATGAGATGACATCTAGGAATGCATTTGAATTATGCTCCTATGTCGAGGTCCAAGTGACCTGAACTCCTAATGTTGGAAACTAGTCAAGTTTACCATGTTTTAGGGTTTATGACTTTGAGATTCTTTTATAGATTTTTCCATATTGATTTATTCTTATAATATGTCTTTTCTCGATGCCTTGTTGTTGCAACTAGAGAATCATGTTTAGTGTATGAGTACTAGAGTGGAGTGGCTCTCCAAGGTGGGTTGGGACACAAATGGGTCTTGACGTATCCCTTGATAGAGTTCTTAATAAGTGATAACTAAATAAATGAATATAATCGTAAATTTTTAAGAAGTGATTAAAGAGATTAATGTGACTGACTACCTTGAATTATTTGAAGACAAAAATATGGCATGTCTCACCTTGTCATTGTTATGGGGTTCTTTGTGATTTTCTCAATATTTGGAATCTATGGTTATTATGTTCCTAGATTCATACGTGGGTTCTTTTGGGTTGCTACCAGGAGGATGCTGAAATTTTTATAGGGCCCTCTATGACTTAGTCTTGTTTTTGTTTCAGTGGTGGAGTTTCTTCCCCTAATGGGGACTGGTGCTTAAGTTCTCAAGGGCCCTCTTTGGCTCTTTGTGTTTGGTTAAGTGTAGATCTTTTTTTGGGGTGCTTTCCCATAATAGAGTCTAGTGCTTTCTTTTTCTAATTATCTAGTGGGCTATGTGTTTTCTCCTACATTTCCTCCTAGAAATTTCTATAAATATGAAGTCGCACCTTTGGTTTCAAAGGAACTTTCAACAAGCTTTTTGGTTTGAGGATTGGTTCATACTGCTATCTATTATGCACGCAACTCTTATTGAGGTGGATATATCATCTATTGAGGTGGTGATATATTGTGTGGGTGTTGTTGATAGTGGGCTAGACATACCTTCTCATATGGTCAATGCTTGGAAGGTGGGATTCTCTTCCTCTCCATTATCCCTATTGAGGTGGGACTCATTTTTACTGAGGTGGAAGGAAGCTATGTTGGGAGGACGGTTTCTGTTATTCTTATTTTGTGGGTTTGGGGCGTTCCTTCTAAGTGGTAGACTTGGACTTTGTTGGTTGCTTCCTCCATGATTTTGACAGTGAGATTGGCACCTATAGAGGTGGAGTTTATCCTTGTGTTTTTGGTGGTGGAGTTAATCTTTATTGAAGGGGAAGGTAGTCAAGCTTCCATTGGTGATAGTATTGATGTTTGGAGGTTTATCTCCTCTAGCATTGGATTCGTGATCTTTCCTCCTGCTTCTATTGAGGTGGATCCCTTCGCTATTGAGGTGAGAAGGGTGTGTGCAAAAGGGTGTATGATTTTTGGGAATGTTGAGCTGAACATGTGGTTTTGTTGGTTGTGGATTTATAGCTATAAGGGTGAAAGAAGAACAAGCTACCTATTGCCTAAGGTTGGCTTTTGGGCCTTCTGAGGATGAGTTTGTCTCCCCTTCTTTGTTTCTTTTCTTCCTGTGACTGGGTGTTTGTTGTTAGTTTTAAAGGGCTCACCTAGTTACTTTGTTCTTGTTTTTGGTTTAAGAATGTAGCTAGTAAGGGGACTTGTCCCATGCCGATCTTTAGCAATGTGGACCATGGTTGGTGGGTTTTCCTTATTCGGACCTTTGTCTTTTATAGAGGTGGACTTTGGTTGATGTGTTTACTAGATGTTTGGCACTATGTGTTGTTAATATGTTGTTTAATAGTGTCTAGTGTCTATTATTTGTAGCACGAGTCAACACCCTCTTGTTGTTTTTTTATAATAAAAAAACAAGCATGATGAATTAAAAGGGAGTAGATGGTCTAGATTGAGAATCCCCTTTTCTTATCAAATTAGAAGATAAAGCCACCAAGAGATAAGTATGATCAACTAACTCGTTGTCCAAAAGAACTAATTCAACATCAATATTCTTAGCACTTCCATTTTGTTGCTTCTTATGTATGAGATATAAGACAAATCAAAAGGCTAGGAATTTAAAATTAAATCTAAAATTATCATTACAAAAATTAGAGTCATAAAGGAGATATAGAAATAAAGTGAAAATAATACTATGTAACTATGTTGGAAAACTGATTTGTTCCAAGGTGGACACAGTTGGGAAGAGTGGCTAGCTCCCAAGATTGATTTGTTTAACAATACTTTGGATTTGGGCTCCTAGACCTATCTGTTTTGGATTCCTAAAAAATCCAAATTGTTCACAGGACTAGGTACCCTAGGCAAGCTACTCTCTGGGTCCAAGATCAAAACTTCATAATTGGGTCTATAATAATGTACAAGATTGCCTCCGTTAGAACCAAATTTACTAGAAATTGTATCAAAATTTACGATATTAAAAAATGGTGTGCATATGACTATATAGAGTTCACCATAGTCAAACCCTTGTTTTGGCGATTTTCCATCTCCACAAATAACTGATATAAAAAAATGAAATTATTTTTGTCCTTAAATCTTAAGTGTATAAGATTTCTACAAGCATAATAAAAAGGATTTTAGTTTGAGAGGAAAATTGGGGGGACCTTGAAGATGCCATTTTGTTTTTTGAACTTAGCATTGATCTCTCCTATATGTTGAATTTACACAAGCTATAGATACTAGGGATGATGGTTGAAAAAGTTATTTTTATTATGGATAATTGTTGGGGTGAATTTCTTTAAAAAAATTACATTACATTAAGTGAATCTAAGATAGCAAGTTAATTGAAGACATCTTCATTTTCACAAAAGAGATGCAAGTGGGCTAAGTTACTCTCTCCTTGACTATTTTTGGCTAAATTTTGCTCCTAGTGAAGGTGGATACTGGTTTAAATCATCCTTGTTTAACGCTATAGTCATGATGGCTTGAAACAATTGCACCATGACTACATTGACATGAAGACAATAATAAGGAGTCAGTACTATTGGTCTGCACCATCTACTCCATTTTAAATTTGAAAAAGAGTCTCTTGTAGTAATCATAGAAAAGAAAGACTATTTAAAATTTGTGATCTTTAAATTAAGAAATAAAATGATAAAATATGATCACCTACTCTAAAATTCAATCTTCAATAATAATTTTTTTTTGAAACATTATACTTGATATTTGAAAGAATATAAGGAAAACATTGGAGCATATTTGTGGAAATCTTAGTAAGAATATTCCAAAGTCAATCAAGCACAAACTGGTAATTATGCAAACTTGATTTTAGACAATACCAAATTTAGGACAGTGATCGTTTGCAAAAGATTCAAATTCAAGGCACATTGTACAAAAACAAATTTTAATTTTCAATTCCTATTTAGATTATATTGGAACAATCAAACGTATCCTTATAGCTGGGTGGGTATTGAATCTGATTCCTCATCCACTGGGACAACTATAAGGAAGGGACTTGGCCGAACAGATAAGATTGCAGCAGTTTCGTCAAGCAGCACCCCTTAAAGCTGAAGCCGAAGGATCAAAAAGAGAAATCGGAGGATCACACGGGTTTTAGCTCGTTTGATTGAAGAGATTTCCAGGTACCTTACAAAATGAGCCCTCTTATGGTTTTTTCAGCTTGTAGCAATGTTAGTTTTGTGACTACTCTTTTAACGCTCTTAGCAGATTCCATAACTTCTACAAGTGTGAGTTAATATGGTCTTTCCCCTCTTGCATCCAGTGTTTAAGTTCTTTGTGAAAAATTACAATGTAGGAAATGTTTAACATCAAAACTTGATTCAATGCGAGGGAGCAATCGTATTATCATATTTAATGCGGTTCAAGTTTGAGTTCATTCAGGGAAAGGTGGGCTTTTTCTGAAAAAGATAACGAATGCAATTCTCGTCATGGGAAGCGGGAAGTTGAGATTCTCTCTCTTAGTTTCCGCGATTAATTGATCTGATATATAGAAAACACATATTACCATAGTATTAGTAATATTAAACTTTTTGTTTCATTAATCAAAGATCAGATTATGTGACGAGGAATGAATCAAATAAAGAGTTTAGACACATCCAAAAACTTCTAGAAACTTATTATACAAAACTAGAAATTTAAAAACTGTGCATGAGAGCAATTACAACTTATTGCAAGCAATCCGGAGGTGCTTCCATTTCCCTCGCTCCCTGCAGACCCCTGCAGATTAATTTATGGCAACAGAAGACAAATACAGAGAAAGAACAATCCAAAATGAATTATTATGGTTAGAGATCAGCGAAGAGATTGTATGTTTTTGAGTCGAGGACAATGAATCGAATTGCTGCCACTGCTGCTGCTACCGATAACACAGAGAACATGCAAACGTTCGCCCAATGCCATGACTTTTGTATTGTGTTGAGCTTCTTCCCCTTCACTCTGATGTACATGTGATTTGCCAACACAAATGTTAAGGGAAAGGTACTGATTGCACCTGTCAGATTCATAAAATCTCCTAAAAATGGAAGCATTGCTGCAACAAGTGTGTTGATTGTCAGGTATGTCCCTCTTCCCCCCAACCTTACAGACCAATTGTATACAGAGTATATGCTTTCGTTGCTTCTTCCTAGCCTTGTGTCCAAATATTCATACATTGGGCTTGCAAATATCTGCAACCACCATTGCCATGAAAAAAAATGTTAATATGGTTAACCAGTTTAATCAAAACCTAAAACACAAAGCTTGGAAATTTATTTTGAACTTAAATTTAAGCTTGGGAATGATAAATGAAATTAAATCTTTTCCGGCGTTTTGAGGCAAAATGGTAAAGACGCAGCTCAATAGCAGAAAATGACTATTGAAAAGTATATGCCGAATGCCTAGATTCTGAAAACATCTTGCCAAAATGTAAACTAAAAGGTTTAGTTGATTACATGCAGGGCTATCACAGTCTGCAGAAAAGCAGCGGCATTTGCTAGAGTTTTAACCCACTTGGGTCCTTGTACACTATTCAGTAGATATGATGAAGTTGACGAACCATAGGCCCAATACCCTGCAAAGGTAACTGCGTATAACAAGACAATTCCTCCAGTAAATTGGAACACTAGGGCTTTTTGCATGTTTTTTATATAGGGACGTTTTACTGTAGCCTGCCACGAAACAATTAGACCCAAAAAATTAATTAGGACACATTGTAATAGAATATGCATATATATGAATATTTATTGATTTTCTGAAGGTTTTCTATATTATGGAAATCAAAACTTCTTGCAGTGATATCTTCCATTTGAAGTCATCATAAATAATTCTACAAAATACCTAGTTTAGAATCAATAATAAAATAGGCATTTGTCTTTGCAAAGTACAATTTTGAACTCCAACAACTGAGCCCTCGGAAACCCTCAATCGATCGCTCACAACATATTCACTCTCCAAGCAAACAAATGCTAAGCTTCTGTTTCGAAGTACTAAGGTGGCCTGGTACAAGAAGTAATCTGTGACCGAAATCACCATTGAAACGAATGCCCTCAATTTTAGGATTATAAAATAGGACCTGCCAACTTAGATTAGCTTATCGGTCAATCTGGTAAGATGATTTGTGCATCCCTTAATTAGGGGAGATGTGATCAAAACACATAGGTAAACTGTAAATATTTTTTAAGTGAAGATAATGGATGTCAGAAACCGTGCAATGCACTGTTCAGAACACCCCTTCAATTTTTTTGGCTCCCAGTTCCATTGCCATGTGTTTCAATTTGAATTCAATACAAATGTATCTCAATAAACTTGAGTCATATTTCAAAATTTGCCGCTTCATATTCACCAATGAGGCATCTATACATTCAGCACATGTTGCAATGTCTGCCCAGAAGTTTCTTCACCTTTTCTATTGGTCAAAAGATAGGTTTTGCAAAAGTAAAAAATATAGTACTCTGTATATGGAATAACCTGTCTGTTGAAATACAATCGTGTAGGACTAGGGACTTGCATAACCAGCACCTCTTTCTAGTGCATATCTGTAATCTTACAGTTGTCAATAAGGTCATACCAAGGGGTCATTAAACAACAATAACTTCATAAGGCACAACACTTGGTGAAGGTTTTGCAAATGGGTTTGCAAGCTTTGGGTTTAAGCTTTAGGTTGGAGTAGTACTGGGATGGGTGACCTCCCGGGAAGTCCCGGTGGTTCACCCTTGTGAGCATCACTTAGATCCAATGAGTGCTAAGTGTTCCATTTATTCTCACGAGAGATGGATTCGTGTTGAATCACTACTCATGAAACATGTGTCAATGAGGTTGACTAAAAAATCACACAGTTAAATCTAGGTAGTAATATCACAATTTGACTTACTGTGGAAATGATCTCCTACTTATCAACAATAACTTCAATTTGTCAAGATTTTATGTTTGATTAATGTTCTGTTCTGATTGAAGTCTGAGCATGAAGATGACCCTAACTTTTGAAGTTGTTATATTTTAGTTGAAAAAGGTATGAGTGGAATTATATGCGGTCAAAGAATGTGGTCATTTTCACCTGCAGAAGTTATACTCAAATAGGCGATGATATAGACTTGCAGGGAAATGGTAATGCGAGCCTTCTTGACCAAGCCTACTTTCTAGTCACTGTCACTAAGGGCAATATATCACAAGGTACAACCAAAGAAACTAGGCGCTGTTTGCACAAGATTAAACAAGGAATCTATTCCCTCATATGGTTTGAAAGGTTATTAGCAGCCTAACTTATTAAAATTTACTTTCCTCTTTGTTTTATTTCTTACAGAGATGAAGACAATGGGCATAAGTGTGAGAGATGTTTTCCTGCACTAGGCCTAATTATAGTAGCCTTCTTTTATGGATTATAGCTGATAAATTCTGTTAAGTGTTTCCTGTACATTTCGGATACTGAGATCATTCATATTCCACATTGAATAAAGCTCTGCTGTCTTTTACCACAATACCAGTGGTGCAATTGAGATTTAGTCATGGGACATTTGGGCATATAGGTTTCAACTTTCAGTAATGATGCCGGAGATAAACTACCAGATGACGGAGACTAATTTCTTCATGCATGGACGGTGAAGTGACATAATAACAGAAGAATATTATCGTTATGTTTCATAAAAGGACAACTAGTAACCTAATTTCCCATTTTTTTTAAAAACCAGAATTCTCACAAATACAAGTTCTAGTTGAATGCATTTTCTTGAATTAACAAGCTATAAAAGTCACATTTTCTTTGAAACAGAGGAACAAGAATCTGAGGGATGGATTGCACAGAGCAGGTTTGGGAAGGCATATGAATAAAATTTGCATCTTCAGCATTGTTATCATATTTGTTGAAACCTCGACTCTGCTATTGAAACTAATGAGGGGATATTAACATTTCGGTCTGCTGATCCAACCGTGGCCTTGATAAACGGCGTCTTGTTTTCAGCCCTGAAATGTGGTATGCATCATAAGTGCTCTTGCCGTTGCGATGCGTTGGGCGGTTGTTTTCTGATGAGTATTAACCTACCAGGAACACAACTAGTTTTACCAAACACTTTAATAAGTCAGTTTATAAATTAAATTTTAAATTTACTTTTCGATTTATACTTTTGAAAATTGGCTCAGAAATTTCAGAAGAATACCATTTTCCTCATTTAATGAGGGTAAAGAACAAAACTGAAATATTGAATAAACCATCCTTTAAGTCTGAATACTATGAGGAAGATGGAAGAATTGGGAATTCGAGAGCTATAAGAAAAACAACCAAATTGTTTGAAAACATTATCAGTTCGATATAGAGGTAATGCTGATAGTTTTAATAGCTAACATAAGAAAACTATTTATCTTATTATACCTGTATTTCTGGAAGCATCCCTGTATTATATGCAAAAACAAGATTTGCTGCTGCTCCAATTGAACTAAAAATTTTGGTTATCTTTGTGCCATGAATCCCGTAATCCCTTGCTGGGCTAGTGATACCTAAATATCAAACGTATCAGAAAATCAGCATAAAGTGAAACTCTTTCTTTCAAAACTAGTCTTTGGAATGATACGCTGTTTGGTAAAGATATGAGTAACCAGTAATTTAAAACATTAATTTGCATCCTCTAACAATTGGATGGCGAGTTTATCATCTGGCCATGCCTCAACAAAACTTAATTCAAAAAAGTCAGGGCAAGAGTTACCATCTTTTACGGATAGCCCAAACGCGATAAAAATGTAGATGAGACTGAGGAAAGTTGAAACACCTAGCCAGAGTCTTAAAGCTGATAGGTATGGAATGCCAAATGCAAACATACCACAAACAATCCCTGCAAATATGATGCAATATGGCAATTTTAACATGCCTTCACCACTGTATGAAGTATATATTGCCTGCATAGAATCAATTTGAAGCTTACTCACTTGCGACTTGATATTTGATCATCAAAATGTAATGAATACATTAAATATGATCTTATGATTACCGGCTTATATGTTGATAACCATTCCTCTTAGTTTTTCTATATTGAAATTTCACATGTGATTCTTTGTAATCAACGTTGTATCTCTGCGCTATACAGTGCATGTGTCGTTCAGTTTGATCCATTTGGTGTATATGTATGTGTATCTCAAATGTGTTTTCAACTTGTGGTCCATCCATTTTAAATGCCTTTATATTTGCAAATTGGGCATGGAAATGACCTTTCATCTTGGAGAAACAAAAGTCAAGATGGTCACTTAAGTAGTGGCTATAAAATCCGGAGGCCCTAGAACTTAAGGTGACAGGGACATTGGCTACCTACCTTCAAAGCTTGGCCTGCCAAAATGATATACCCCGTGTTGATCATAAAGAGATTGATATACTGTAGAGCCCATGTAACATAATACATTCTTCTGCCTGTCAATACGAGAGGAGACAATTTGGAAGCAGTACATTAGAAACACAGAGAAAGTGCAACAAGAAATTCAACAAGGGAAATTAAATTAGTTATAATTTTTAATTAAAAAATTTGAGCAAAATTGTAAAACAGTGGCTAGTAAAACATAGTGTAAACTTTTGAAAAATAATATTTTACAATTGTCAAAAATAAACATCAATGTAAAACAAATAAGAAATATATATAAAAATAAGAAATTAAAAACATTTAACTCTATATTTGAACCTGGTAAGATAGCTAGTAAAATATAGTGTAAACTTAAAGAAATAACATTTTACAAATTTAAAAAATAAATATCAATGTAAAACTAATAATAAAAATATTTAAAATAAAAAATAAAAAACATTTAACTCTATATTTGAACTTTTAAATAGATAGGGATAATTAATATTAATTAGACATAAGATAAAAATGATTGTTTTAAAAAAAAGTTATTCCACATGTCACAAATGTGAAAAGATAAAGTTGTAATTAATGCATTCATTAATAGAGTTGTTAGAAAATATTTGTATTTTTATTGGAGAAAATTAAATTTTTTAATTGCCTTTTTAATAATGGGCTTAGGTAACTAATATGGAATCTAATGATTTCATTAGTTTCCTGCCAAAGGTAGGAACTAATAAGCAATTTCATGATAATTAATATACTAGTTATTGTATTTGTCAATCGCTTCAACTTAACTACTTACTAATCTTTTTGATTTCAACCAATCAATTAGATCTATGTATTTTTTACAATTTTGATCTTTGATTTTTTAATGTATATATGTTAATTTTTTAAATTTCTAAATTCAATTAAATTATTTTACTTCAATTTAATTGGTACTTATATGGGGTCTTATAGGATTTGGAGGACTCACTACCCCTACGTGTCCTTTAATAAATCAAATTTAATTTAATCATCTTAATTAAAACTTTAAAACTCATATACTTTTTCTTAAGAGACTATTTAATGAGATGTTAATAATAACAACTAAAATACGCAACCCAGAATAGTTTATCAATGATACAACTTAGTTATAATAGTAGCATTACATTGATATCATAGTTTTTTAATTATTAATATTTTATATTAAAGATAGTATTTTTCACATATATAAATAGGTGTGTACTTTGCAAAGTTTCATCTAAAAAGGTTAAATAATAATCAAATATCAAAATATTAATTAAATTATATTAAAAATTGTTTTAAAAAAATTATTTTTCTATTCTATCTGATTAAATTATTATAACTTACAACACTTTTGGCAAATACAAGCCACTATGTAGCACTTGTTACATTTTAGCATGCAGTGGGTGTGACCAATATTAAACAATCAAATCCATTTGAATTGTCTTTGGTATTTTATATCTTGTAGAAATAAGCCTCTTGTTTTCTAGTTTAGACCATGGGTAATTGTGTTTTCATTTTAAGGACCGTTGGGGAAAGTATAACGATCTGCTATTAAAATAATAATAAACTAAATTCTAATTTTTATATATAAAAGTTATTTTAAAATAATAGAAAAAATTAATAGTAATAATTTTTTTAATAGAAGATACAATAATAATTTATTAATTTCAATAAAATTATTAAAAGATGGAGAATATTTGTAGAGGTGGTGGTGTCAGGGTTTCCTTTATTGAAAGCAATTTGGAGGATGATGGAGATCTAGATGGTTGTAGGTATGCTTTGGCTTGGCTTCGTCAGGGAGCCAACATTATAATGTAGGACATATCTAGGCTTTTGTTTAGTGCTCCATCCACCTCTTATAGCGGCTCCACTATGTTGGTTTCTTAGTTGCCCAAGAATTTGTGTGTAACACAACTCTCTTCTTATCAAAATGTGTTAGTGTAAATGCTGATGATATTCCTATGGGGGAGTATCCTAGCATTTTTGGATCATTTGGAAGATTGTTAGTATGATTATGTGTTGCATTCATGGTAGTGTTTGTCATTGATGTCAACATATTGGTTATTCTGGCTTCTTGGGTTGTCTACCCTCTTGTTGAGAACTCTGGTGTGTCCCTCTAGTTTGTTGGGTGGTTTTCCATAGTTGTTTTAAGATCCTCATTATAATATCTTTCTTTTCCTTTGTAAAAGGTTTCGAGTCCTTTAAAAACTTGTTTTTACTTAATCAAAACAAAGCAACATACGGAGATTGAGATTGTGAGGTTTGAGGATTGAAGATGAGGATGAGCGCAGTTCTAGACATATTCTACAAAGTGTCAAGATAGCATGGCTTAAGAGCGCATGAAGAAATATGAAGACAACTGATAGTTATTCAAGATTTATTGAAGACAGAGTTCTAGCAAAGTTCCTAAGAAGTGGTTTCTAGTAATTGGATTATATCTCCTAACAGAGATAGAATCTAGTTAAGCACAGTTAGACAGTGGTAGAAGACATGACGATGATGGAGTGGTTGAGCGTGCTAAGTCTGAGGTTGCATGTGTGAAGATTTGTTAAGAATCTGAGCCAACACTACTATGTAATTATGAAAAGATGTAATGTACAACATGTATTGTATTATCTTAATGAGGACCTATTGTAATTGTAAATTGGGAAAGCCTTAAGGTTGAATCAATAATTAGTTTGAGGACTTTCTATAAAGGAAAGTTATTTTCCTTATGATTATGAAAGAATATGTGGCAAGTAATTGCAAATTATAAGTGAGTAAGTGATCTAAGGGATTTTATGTGATGCAAGTATGCGAATTTGGTATTGAAATCAGAGAAGTGTTTTCATGCAACTAAGGCATAGTGAAAGAGAAAAGTGATTATATTTGGCAAAGAGTGTTGGTGGAAAAATGACCATTTGGTATTATTTTGAAAGGAATACCACTAAGGCCAATTGGACAAAGTTGGAATCTCCTCATGGGGATTTCAAGTCTCCTAATAGGGACTGATATTACCTGAATGATTTCATTGACTCCTAATAGGGCCCATCGTCTTGCAAGGAACTTAAATATTGGTACATCATTTTGTGGGTACCATCTCCGCCAAGGTCTTCCCTTTGATCAAGAGTTTCCCTAGTTAATAAATCTAGTGTTATTATATATGGTTATCTTCTTGTGGTTGTTGCTCTTGCTATTTACATGTTTTAGATTTAATAAGGTTAATAAGAGTTGTTTTAATTGGATAACTGATGCACCCCCCCCCCCAGTTATCTAGGGGTGGACTTTACTTTCTAACAATTGGTATCAAAGCATTAGGTCCTTCAAGGAAAAGCTCAACATCTTTAGGAGATCTATGGTGAGTCATTTCAGAAAGGATAGTCCAAAGTTTGATGGAACCAACTATGATAGTTGGAAAGAGAAGATGAAGACACATTTGATATGCATGGGTCCAAGATATTGGTTGATTACTAAGAATGTGAAAATAGTAATTGAAGAAGATAAACTTGAAGGATGTTTTGAAGCACAAAGAGACGTATTCCTGTCTAATATGCTTGCGAACAGATCACTTTTGATAGCTCTTCTTGAAAATGAGTACAGTCAGGTAAAATCTTTAGTTTTGGCAAATGAAATTTGGAAAGCTTTGGAACATACTTGTGAAGGTGATAAGAATGCTAAGAAGGTTAGATTACATAATTGGATATGCTTATTTCAAGACGCTAAAATGATGGAAGATGAATTTGTAAGAAGTTATTTTGGTATAATATAAGAGATTGTTGAAGGAATTAAGGCTTGTGATGGGAAGAAGAATGAGGATGAAATTGTATGGAAGATCTTGAAAACTTTGACACCTATATATAAGGATATAGCACAGATGATTGAACAAGTTATACCTTGCACGTAAAAGTTCACAAGAGAGACTCTTTTTGGAAGATTGGAATCAGCTAAGCTAAGTTTGAGACAAAGTGGAGACTTACCTAGAGTTGAAATTACATTCAGCGCAGTGAGTGTTTGGCCTACATTGTCAAGGAGTGTGAGTACTAGTGGAGATTATGCTAGCAACAACAAAGGAAGATCAAAGGAAGACAAAAAGATTGAAGAACAAATTTCCCTACTTGTGAGAAGAGAACTTGAAGGTACAAAAATATTTAAATGTTGGGCTTGTAATGAATGTTGTCATTATGCTTCTAAGTGTCTTAAGAGAGTAAAGAAGTATAGAGGTTTTAATGCATATTGGTTATTGTCAGTATTTACTGTGAATTGTCTCAGATAATGATCTGGTATTTTAATTTGGAAAGTATTAGTGGAGAAAGATCTTAGTCTATGATTCAAGATACTCCATGAAGACATACATTCTTATGTTTTTGCATATTTTCTTGGGGATTATAGGTCCATAAGTTAATTTTCTTATTGAATAGGAAACTTAGGAAATTTATTTCCTGGCCAACTCAATCATGAAATGTGTTACTTGGACTATTGTGATTAATCGTTGATGATAGTGTGTTAATTATTATTGTAAGGCCTTCTACATGTGTTCTAGTTGACACTTATGAAATTACATTAATTAATATAATTTATTTTGGTATTAGGTCTCAGATTGAATCAACCTAATATGTGTTAAAAACTTGTATAAGTGAGTGAATTCATTTGTGAATTTGGTATATGTACTAATGAGAGGTTGACATGACAAAAATTTATTGCTATGAGTTTTAGGTCAAAACTATTTGAGAAGAGGTACGAGTGGAATCTAATATTGTGCTTCAAACGAACTATATTGGCATAACTGATACTTTTGGTCAGTTTATTTTAATGGATTATTTTCCATAGTGAGCTATCGTTCACTCTTTGGGTTGTTTCCCTTATTGTAAGTAGATTGTTGTACCAAAAGGGTTGTTCTCCTTGTTGTAATGGAGTGGTGAGATCTAGGATAGTGTCTATATGCATATGTATTCCCCTATAACAAGGTTTTATATATGCTAGTACATGATCACGTGGATTCAATCCCCACTAGTGGTTTTCCAATAATTGATTTTTCCTCAAGAACAAAATATTGGTGTTATGTGTTGTGTTAATATTTCTTTTGCATTGCTTTCAAGATTTGAGATCTAATAAGTTATGGTTGGTTTAATGTTTTGATTTGCTCACAACTAATTCACACCCTCGTCTTAGTTGTGTGGTGCATTGTTGTTCCTGACAATTGGTATTAGAGCTCTTTGGTCCTCTTTTCAAAGCTTAATTGCTTGACAAGATCTCTAATGTCCTTTAAGAATAATAGTTTGAAGTTTGATGGAACTAACTATGCACTTTGGAAAGGAAAAATGATTACACACTTGATTTGCATGGATATAGAACATTGAAATATTACAAAGGATGCTCATCAAATTTCAAATATTGAAAATGTAAATGCAACTTAGATAAATAAATCCTATTGTAACATGGTTGCTAAGGAAGCCTTACTCAGTGCCCTAGTTGATATTGAATATAGAAATGTGATGGAGCGTGAGATTGATTATGAGATTTGGATTAAATTGCAATCACATTATGAAGGAGACAAGTTTATGCAACAAACAAGGTTATAAAGTTTGAAAGGAAAGTTAGGATCTATGAGGATGGGCAAAGTTGAGAATAGTAAGACTTATGTATAGAAGATGAAAAAAGTTGCATGTGGAATTAGAGTTGTTGGTGAAACTATTATCAAAGATGAGACTATGTCAAAGATACTTAGATTCTTCATATCTTTCTATGACACCAAGGTTGTTGTTATTGAGGAGATAAAAAAGAACTATTCAAAATGTGACGAGACATTTATTGGTTGGTAAGTTATTTGCTTTTTTAATTGAATAGACTAGGAGATGCTTTGACTAAGATAGAATCAACAATTAAAGCTATCATTTCTAAAGGAAAGAATAAGATTGATCATGATGTTTCTACAATTTCTAGTTGTGCTAAATTTTGTAGATATGCTAAGACATGGGAAGAAATTGAGGGACAAGAAAGGAACAAAGAAAAATTAGAAGTCATTATTACTAAGATGTTACTCAGAGATAAAGGTGAGTATGAATTAAATTGTCTTCATGTAATATAAGATTGATCATTCTGCATCTACATGTCTGGAGAGAGTTCCTAAACATAAACCAAGGAAGTTTAAGCCTAGATATCAAAAGAAATGCTATTATTTGCTAGTGAAGAAGCTACTAATCATGAATTTAAAATGTGAGGAAGAAATTGTTTTTATTGATATAAAAGATGAAACCCCTATGATTGAAGAGAAGTCCCCTGTTACCCAAATAGAGAAGAAGGAAAAATGGATAATATACAATAGTTGTCTACATCATATCATAGGTGATGTGGATAAATTAGTGAGGCTTGACAAGTATAATGGTGGTATTGTTAGATTTAGTGACACTAGTCCTTCATTGATTAAAGGAAGAAGTTCAATTACTATTGAGGACATGAATAATATTGATGATATTGTATTTGTTGATGGACTAAACCATAAGCTTTTGAGTGTTGGACAACAAGATGACAAAAGTTATAATTTACAATTAAATGATCAAAAGTGCACTATAACAAATGATTCAGGGATTGAGACTGCATCTAGAACAAATACCAAAATTAATGTATTTCATCTAAATGCATCAAAGAATAGATTGATTGATGACAATTGGTTATGGCATAAGAGATTTTCTCATGTGAATTTTGATAACATTGTGGAGATCGGTTCTACTAATGTCATGAGAAATTTACTAAAGTTAAAAAGACTTAATAACACATTATGCAAAGAATGTACTATGGGAAAACACACTATAGCTACATAAAAAATAAGTCATTCTTCTACTAGGAATTTAAATTTAGCTCATACACATCTATGTGGTTCAGAGGACTTAGTATGTTGAGAGATATTCCATTTTATTCAGTGATTACTATTCTAGAATAATGTGGGTTTCCTTTTTGAAGGAAATATCAGAATCTTTGATAATATAAGATATTCAAAGCCAATGTTGAGTCTGAGACTTGGATAAAATTGAAATACTTGAGATTAGATCTTGATGGAGAGTTCACTTCAAGAGAATTCAATGTGTATTGTGAAGAACATGGAATAAGGAGACAAATGTCGACCACTAGAACCCCTTAATGAAATGGGATAGCAGAGCGAAGGAATAGGAGTATCCTTGACACTATAAGAACTATGGTGTTAAAAGGGACAACGTCCTAGATGTATTGGAGAGAAGTTGTTCCTACTATAGTCTACACATTGAACATAGTTCAAATTAGACATGGTATTGATAAGAAACCTTAGGAACTATGGTCTAGACATGTGCCTATAGTTAAGCATTTTAGGTTTTTTGGATACAAGTGTTACATTAAGAGAGATGATGACATAAAAGAGATGATACTTCTTGGTAATTCTACTAAGAGAAAAGCCTATTGATGTTATAATCAAAGATTAAAGAAACTTGTTGAGAGTGCTAATGTGAAAGTTGATGAAAGATTTTAAATACATGAGAGATTATACAATAATTATTTATATGGTGATGAAGATAATTAGTTACAAGTCACAAAAGAGAAAAAAATAGAATCAAAATATAGATTAGGAAGGTTCGATTAAAGAGATTGACAATGAAATTAAGGTTGAAGAATTTTATGCTATAAAGACTCCAAGGTATGCAAAACTTAATCATACTGAAGATCAAATTATTGGCGATAAGTAACAAAGAGTTATGACTAGAGGAAAGGTTGCTAGAGATAGAATTCGCTTGATTTCACAACTTGAGCCTTAATTTTTTAAAGAAGCTTGTAAAGATGATAATTGTATTAAAATTATGAAAGAAGAAATAGATAAGATTGGGAAGAAAGACACATGGATTTTAGTTCCTAGGCCTAAAGATAAAATGTTATTGGAATAAGTGGATTTTTCCAGAATGAAATGAATGAAAATAGTAAAGTGGTCAGAAACAAAGTTGAACTAGTTTGCAAAGGATTTCCATGAATGAGAAGTATACGTTTTGATGAAATATTTGCACCAGTTGCTAAAATAGAAGTTTCTAGATTATTTCTTGCTCATGCTACTCGCAAGAATTTCAAGGTATATCAAACACGTGTTAAATCGACATTTCTAAATGGATATCTTGAGAAAGAAGTTTATGTTCCAAATTAGATGGTTTTATTGTTGATTATCAGAAGGATATGGTTTATTGATTGAAGTAAGGTATATATGGATTAAAACAAGCTCCTAGATCTTGGTATGAAAGATTCAAAAAATATTTATTGAAGCTTGGATTCAATGAAAAAGCTATAAATAGTAATTTATACTTCAATGTTAATTCTAAAAGCATTTTGATTGTTGAAGTCTTTGTAGATGATATCACTTTTGTGTAAATCATGAGATGAGTGAATATTTTTCTAATGATATGTAGAAAAAAATTGAGATGTCCATCAGAGGTGAGACAAAGTTCTTTCTTGGTTTGTAAATTACCCAAATGAGACTGAAATTTTCATATTACAAAACAACTTTGTGTAGGAACTATTAAAGAAATGTGGAATGGAAGACTCAAAGCCAGTTGAAACACTGATGATTATAGGTTGTAAATTGACAAAGGATGATGAGTCTAAGAGTACTAACCAGATTAGGTATAAATCAATGATCAGAAGTTTGCAATATTTAACTCATACAAGACCTTACATATATAATGTAGTTGAAATTACTTCTAGATATCAAGTTGATTTTAAGGAATCAAATGTAACTGCTATGAAAAGAATATTTAGATATTTAAAAAGAACAATGGATAATGATATAACAAAGCTGATGATTTGACACTTCATGTATACACTAATGCAAATTGGGCAAGTAATATTGATGATGAGAAGAGCACTAATGGAGGAACATTCTTCTTGGGAAGAAAATTTTTGTGGTCAAATGAAAGAAAAGATTGTATGTCACAATCTACTGTCAGATCTGAATATGTTGGCTCTTCTATTAAATGTACACGATTTATTTGGATGTTCAACAAATGTTGAAGGATATTATAATTATCTATGATGAACTCGATACTAATCATTGTGACAATTCAAGTGATTTAAATATTTGAAAGAATCTAGTATTAGATTCTTGAGGACTGTACGTATTTTAATTAAGTTTAATTTTTTGAGAGATAAGGTGAACGAGAAAGAAGTAAAGTTGAATTATGTGGCTACTAAAGAACAAATAGTTGACATCTTTACAAAGCCCTTAGTGAAGGATGCCTTTGAATATCTTAGAGGTATGCTTGGGTTGATGGTCCCTCCTTTTAAGAAGTAATTGATGCAAGATGAAATCAATTTGCTGGTCTTAATTGACTTATCCTACATCTAGACTTGATATGTTTTAGAGCTTCTCCTAAGGGGGAGTAATTGTATAGTTGAGAGATCGAGTATTGTTGAGCTATGAAAAGGATGGGTTGGCCCTTTTTCATTGGAAGACTTTAACGTGCGACCCAGAGACCTACAACCTCCTCTCCATGATTGTAGGTTTGATCCCATGTATATGACTAATTTTGATCCTAGTTCTGTGGGTCTGCTTCAGCTCTCCAAGGATTGTTAGGGGTCCTTCACCAAGTATGGTCATAATTTGTTACAGCTTTGTGAGTCTTCTGATTTAGTGATCTTGAATGGATTCTCTTGCTTTCCTGGATCTGAACTCTTCACTTGTTGGCCACATGGTGGTGCTGCTAGCGTTGTTGACTATGAGAGCAATTTTTTTGGATTAGATTGTGTGATTTTTTTTGCATCAACATTTCGGATCACACTACATGATCCATCATCAAGATGAGAGAATGCCAGAATAGGAATAATGTAGACCAAGAAACCTCAAGCATTCCTAAAAGGAGGGGAAAGGAGGGGCATAGAAACCAAGAAGACCATAAATAAAGACAAAACTAAAAAGAGAATAAGAAAAGAATTAAAAACTAAGAAAGTGAATTGATATAGTGAAGGTAAAAGAAGTAATATGTTAGTTATAAAACAAACATATAGTATAATGCATAAATATATAACTAACTGTCTATATATATATATATATATAAACGAAAACAAAAATGAATATGGAAGAGCTAGCAAGAGAAAGAAACAACAATCTAATCGTTGTTTCTCCTGCTAGCTCTTCCATATTTGTTTTTGTTTTCGTTAATATATAACCATTGTTATACACACACACACACACACACACATACATAAGTACACACATATATATAGACAATTAGTTATATATTTATGCATTATACTATATGGTTGTTATATAACTAACATATTACTTCTTTTACCTTCACTATATCAATTCACTTTCTTAGTTTTTTATTCTTTTCTTATTCTCTTTTTAGTTTTGTCTTTATTTATGGTCTTCTTGGTTTCTGTGCCCCTCCTTTCCCCTTCTTTTAGGACTACTTGAGGTTTCTTGGTCTACATTATTCCTATTCTGGCATTCTCTCATCCTAATGATGGAACATGTAGTGTGATCCAAAACGTTGATGCTAAAAAAACTCACACAATCTAATCTAGAAACATTGCTCTCATTCTTAATGGATTGTAGAAATCTGATAATGTTAGTTGTTGACTATGTTCTCTCTAAAGCCTCCTTCATCCCTGTCATTTGTTGCTTTACCATCTCTCGCTTTCCTCTGGTTGATCATGCCCTCCTTAGCATCACCCTTCGGGGACCACTCACACCTTCTCCTCCTTGTCGATCCACTTCTTCTTGCCCCCCTCTTCCCTCCCCCCATGCTTGTACTACTTTTTGCTTCTCTGCTGGTGACACAGAGCTCTTTATCCATCACCTCAAACAACTTCTCCCCCAGGACCCCTTCCCCGACTCTAGGGATGTCACCTCCATGTTCCACTCACTTGTGTCTGCCTTGTGGGAGTTCGCCTTTCTCTCCATTCCCAACTACACCTCGCTTGCCCCTCACCCTGCTTGTAGATCTTGCCCTATGAACCAATGGTTCAATGAGGATTGCAAATCCTTTCATCACATGCTTCGCTCTGCTCCACCCACTACTTCTTCCTCCTCTTCCTCTCAATTGAGGCTTGACTATCGCCGCTTTCTTCAACATAAGAAATGGAAGTTCACTTTACTACAGTGTAAATCTCTTTGTGCCATGTTCTTCCAATCCCCAAAAAGCTTTTTTGGCGCACCATATTTCCTCGCCAACCCCCCCCCCACCCTGCCCCCCCTCCCTCTACTCTAGACCTTCACTCCCTTGCCTCCCACACCTCCACACTATATGATATTCCTAGCCAACCACTTCTCTATGTCATCCTCCACCCACCCATTGTCACTTTTTCTCCTTCTCCCACATTCGTGAGGCAATTAGAGTTATGAATGGTAGTAGAACTCTAGATGAGGAAGAATTTCAAGATGAATTCTTCAAGTTGGGTATATATGTTCTGGGTCCCTTTCTTATAGTGCTCTTTAATCAAGTGGTTTGTGTTGGCTTCCCCGACTCTTGGTTACAACATATTATCTATCTAATACATAAATTTGGACCAACCTCTGACCCCAAAAATTATAGGACCATCATGGTTGGGCATACCTTCGCCAAACTCTATGCAACTGTGTTGAATCGTATCCTATGCAGTGAGCTTAATCAGCAACATTGTCAGGCTAGAGGTTAGGTTGGGTTTTGTTTAGATTTTTAGACCACTGATCACATTTTGACTTATGGGCCATTATTGAGAAAGCTCGCCACCGCTCAATGAAAGTTTATTGTTGTTTTGTTGACTTCCACAAAGCTTTCAACTTTTTTCCTCGAGTGGCTCTCTTTCAATGTCTTAGGGACATCAGGATCACAAAGATTCTTATTATAGTTATTATGAGGTTATACAAGCACGTTGAGGGTAGATTCAGGACTCCAAAGGCTTCTCTAATCCTATCCAGACCACTATCAGGGTGAAATAGGGTTGTCCTCTCTCCCCCTCTCTCTTTGGCATCTACATTGACGAGCTTGAGGCTTTTCTCTGTGATTACTTGCTTCTTGTTGATGGTTGTTTTTCCATCAGGTATTGATCTCTATTCTCCTATTTGTTGATGATGTGATTCTCCTAGCATCTTCTCCTAATGGTCTTCAATGACTCATTGATGGCTTGGCCTCTTTTTGTGACTCATGTGAGCTAGTTGTAAATCTGGGCAAGACTTTGGTTATGGTCTTCAATTGTTTGAGGAGATCCCATCTCCATTTTTACTTCTAGGGTACAAAGATCAAGATTGCATCTTCATATACTTACTTGGGTGTTAAGTTTTCTAGACCTTGATTCAGCTTGAAACCAGCCATGCAGCCCAGAGCCAACAAGGGGCTTGGATCCCTTGCTATTCTTTAGCGAGAGTGCTTTCGACACCACTTCCAGGATACCAGGACTAAGATGTCTCTTCTTGACTCCCTAGTCAAGTCGACTATCCTCTATGGCTCTACTGTTTGGGGCCCCTCCCTCTTGGAGTCTGATTGGGCCTCTGTTGAGAGAGTCCAAACTCTTTTCCTTCAACACATTATCAGATGTCACCAGTTCACACCACATAGCATTTTTCTGGTTGAGTTTGTTGCTCACCCTTTCAGATTAGGGACCATCTTTGATTTAGTTTGGCTCCTTCATTGGCTTTAGAGCTTGTTGATTCCTTTAACGATCATTAAAGATATTCCTACTTGGCTTATTGTTCCTCTATGGAGGTTGTGAGTTCAGACTCTGGTCATAGGTCTCACTGCAAGTACACCTAGGTCTCTGCTCTCTTGGGCTCGACTGGTATTAGTTTGGATTGTCTTCCCCCCTTCCAGTTTTCTCTGGATGCTCCAGCCCATCTTCTTCCACCTTAGCAGGAGTTGAATGAGCATGTTAGACTTGACATCTATAGATACTATGTTACCACAACCTAGAGGAATCCCCCGAGTGGGCTCCGTCTATGCATGGCCTTCTATGTTGAGCACTTTTTCGATATTTAGGATGGGATCATCTTACGTCCCTAGTACCTCACGCATCATTGGACTCATGCTCTTCGCATCTCCTTGGGATCTTTTAGGGTGGGTTCTCATCGACTATGTATTTAGACTAATCATTAGATTGGGAGGGAGGACAAGATCTGTCGACTTTGTTACCTTAGGGAGGTCGAGACCAAATCTCACTTTATTTTGTATTGTCCCATTTACTATGAGATCTGAGGGAGATTCTATTGTTTATTCAGAGAGTGTCGATCTCTTTCCTCATTCTTTAGATATATTGACCAACACTATCTTGCACTCTATCTTCAAGAGACCATGCAGCTTCGCGAGCACACTATATAGCTCCACCCTTGCTCGACATCAACCCCTACGCAGCTCATCATCTCTATCTTTAGTCCTACAATTCCTTCTCGAGGATTGAAGCAGCCTCTCTGCACTATCTCGATTCACACCAAATCTGTGAGACCTTGTAGATATCACACTTGGCAATGTCCTTCTAGTAGACCTTAGAGGCGACCTTCCACAGTACCTGATTTTCCTAATGTCCATCTTTCCATTCTGGGCTACTTCTCACCTATGAGGATTTCTTAGCTATTGTTATTCCTTTTTCTTGGTTCTTTTGTTTGTTTTACTTTCACATTCTTTTTGTGGACATCGTTTGGTGCTCCCTCTACTGGCATTTTCCCTTTGTACTGTTTCCAGTCTCTTAGACCCTCGATGGTCTCTTGTTGGACATTAATAAATTTATCTTATCTTATCTTATCATTGATGTCAAAGGGGGATAGAGAAATCATGTGAAAAATAATTTAAAGAGAGAGAGAGTTGCTACTTTGTGCATTGAAGGTTTTTCACATCATATGTTGTCATCAATGTAAAAGGGGGAAATTATTGGATTACCAATTGAGATTATGATTATTGGGCTATTGGATAGTGGAACTATTGTTTTTGAATTAAAAAATGACCAAAAACAAGGGGGTCGACCCTTACAACCAAAAAATTGGTAACCAGCACATTACCAATTATTGTTGGTTGTGTTTAATACTAATGTTTTGTCATTGATGTCAACATATTCATTTTTCAAAGAGTATACATGTTATTTTTTAGTTAAGAGATATGTTCAATGGAGATAGAGTTTGATTTAATTATGCTTGCAAATGTTATGGAATGATGTTTAGTGAGTCTATATGCTATGTTTTCCATCACATATGTTTGAGTTGATTCAATGAAGTTGCAAAAGTTTATATACAGTATGGATTTTGTTAGTATTTATTGTAAATTGTCTTAGACAATGGTTAGGTTGAAAAGTTCTAGTGGAGTAGGATTGCAGTCTGTGAGTCAGGATACTTCATGGAGACATGTGTTCTTATGTTTTTATAGATTTTCTTGAGAATTATTGGTTTGGAAGTCAATTTTCTAATTGGAAAAAGAAACGGAATTCATTTCCAAGCGACTTAACCAAGAAACATGTTGCTTGAATTATTGTGTTATCTATTTTGTAATGTCCCTTCCTGTAAGGCATAATTTCTTGTATTAACCTTTGGTTTTCTCATGCTAGGAGAATTAAATATTGGATTTATTTTTGGTGCCCTTCAAATTTATTCATATGTGGCATCATTGGGAATTATTTATTTGTTGATGGTTTAGGTATGTCATTACGAGTTTGGTGGATATATCTTCTTATATATTAGGAACCACAATTATTACTTTAATTATCTATGTAGAATTATTAGTCCCTACCTATCTATAGGCATGGAACTAATGTTTTCACTAAGGGTGACAATTAATTTTTACAATCAAAACTCACTACTTTCTAAAGTTCAAAATCACTTTTTTTTTAAAATTCATTTTTCATTAACAATTTGTAAATTTTGATTGGCTAATACCAAATTTGCCAGGGGTAAAATTATATTTATGAGAGAAATATTAGAAGATAAATGTTACTGGCTTCTACAACCTTCCATCTTCTTCTACAACCTTCCATATTCTTGTACAATTTCAGCCAACCCTTCTTACAAATGTTGGGTATGCTGTCAGGACCTCTAATTTGGCTCATGTAGCACATCGCCTGGAACAACTTGAAAGCGTCATGAGAGCCATTTAGGATCCTAGGCTAAACTGTTTGGAGGACAAACTTATTTGCTACAGTTAACAAACTTTCCAGAGAAGGTTCCAATCTTTGCATTGCCATGAAATACTGACCAAGCTGGACTGACGGAGGCTAAGAGTAGTATTATAGCACTGAACCATCATATTTCTGTTAGATGCCCACATTGTCACTTAGAGCCATAAGAGAAACCCCAACAAGTTTAGGTCTCCTCCAATGCAAATCAAAATCCATTCAACCATTGCACAAGCCCATCTTAGATATCAAATCTGATGTATTCATCTGGATTACCCCTAGCATACATTTTTCTCTTATTTTTCCTATTGCTTGGGAAACCAACCCATCAGAAGTAGCCTAGAAATGGGGCAAGAAACATGTCCTATAATCCGAACATGGACCCAAAAGAAACGAAAGCCTTATTTGAAGCCAGGGAATCCATTTCTTCAGAAAAAAAAAGGTAAGGTAAGGTGGTTTTATAGTCCATGACACTATGCCATAGTTTTTGGGTTTACATATTATAACAATGATATGGGACTACCTCGTACTCTTTTTTGAGAGGCACTTGGCACTACAAACAAGGCGTACATACCCTACCCCCCAGTGGGATTTGAACTTGTGACCTCTCTTTCAAGAGTACAAGTTCTCCACCACTAGCCCACCCAAAACCTTGTATTCATGGAGCATGGCCTGGATTGGAGTGTAAGCTTGGTGCAGACAATCACATGCATGTTTTAAGGCTTGACTCTGGCTACAAACCAAACCCTTCCTGCAAAAAGAATGCCATTTTCCCCTCTTCAATCTTCAGACTCCAGTATCTTGAAGGGCTCCTCATATTCCAGTGTTTCATGCATACAAACACCACAATTCCAATGGGTTTTGAGAGGCTTGCTTCAAGCCTTCAACAGCTAAGCCTTAGAGAAAACAAAGCACTGAGTGGTGAAATCCCAAGTGAGTTGGGAAACTTAAAAGCGCTACAAGTGCTCACTCTCTCTCAGAACAATCTTTAGGGCGCCATTCCACAAGATCTGGGGAAACTTAGTGCTCTTCATAATGGACAACGATCCAATGTATTCTCCTTTGCCCACTGAGCTTGGGAGCCTCATGAGTAGCGAGGCAGAGAGGTGAATTTGTTGAGGTGGGAAAGAGGGCTACACAGACCTAGACCCAGACCCAGAATCCTCCAATACAACATCAAAATATTGAAGTCCTCTTTCCCAACTTTCATCTTTAAAAGAACAATTGTACCCAAATGAAACAGAAAATCAACACATCCAGACAAATTCGTTGAGCACATGCACTCCACTCTCTAGATTTAGAACCTTCATCAGCAAATCATCAATTCATATTTTATAATATATACGAACACTTTATTAGAAAAATTATAAAGCAAAAAACTTCATAAACTGCACAGGCAGGGACTCAAGTTCTGTGCACAGAGCTCTTGTTGCTCAGTATTTTCAGAGAAACCTTTGGGGAGTTGGCATTAATACTATGGCAATTGATTGCACACATCAAAGGCGTGTACATCACTATAACAAATAATATTGCTTAACTTATCATGTTGTTTTAGGATCCCTATTTATATTGGAAATAATTCAATATAGACTTTTATTATTAATAACATGAATGTGTGTGCATGTGTGCAATCAATCATTATATCCACTTTTATATCATTAATGTAACGAAACAACTTAAGAAAGCTTCATATAGATATAAATGAGTTATTGAAAGTTATCGATCATTAATGATAAAAAAGAAAATATGAGTAGCTATTATATCAACTTATTGTTATCTTATAATGATTTTGGCCATCATTAGTATCATTAATTTGATATGCAATCATATTCATTAAAATTGAGTTCAACTAATTATGATAGGATTAATATTTTAGAAAGATGGTCTTTGTTAAATAATAATTAATACTATGATGTTACTAAGTAAATGGAACAAGATATTTAATAGTGCGCCAAATACTTTTGTTGACGATAATGATAATATAATGTCTATAGTAAAATGCTTAGTTCATAATAATAATTATTAGAGTGATATGGTCAAATATTATGAGTCATTATTTAATTGACAGTAATAAATTTTGACTTGATGGTTATGGTGGAAGAACATTAAGATATAGAAACATCAAAACTAGTCAAGTAGTCAACATGCAATATCACGAGAAGTCCTGGAGCTTCATCTATGTGAGCATCACCTAGACCCAATGAGTGTTAAGAGTTCCATTTATTATCATGAGAGATGGATTTGTGTGAACCACTATTATGAAACATAGGTCAATGAGTTTGACTCAAAAATTACATAGTTAAATTATGATAGCAATATCACAACTATTCGACTAATATTATATCAAGATAGTAATCAAATGAATTAGTGAAGATTAAACTTTTAATCATTATTATTTCATTGGTGACATCAGTATTTGATTAACTATACAAACTATTAGGTGCCAAATTCATAATTAAATAAAAATAGAATACAGGGTTTATAATGACTGTATTCTATTTTAATGTTTTTGGCAAATTAGAACTATGAATCCATCATTGGACTAAATAGGAAACATAAAATTATGCTCCATGTCAGCTCATAAAGGTAGTGTGGGTAAGATTTTCAATGGAGAAACAATATCAAATTTGGAAGGGGAAAATGATTGGGCATGATGGGCGTTTCTTCTTTGAAAAGCGATTTGTGGTTTAGTGAAAAATACCTAAGGCTCATTTGGCTATGGGAATAGAAATATGGGAATAGGAATAGTTATTCTGGAATAGCTATTTTGAAATAGAAAATGGGGGTACATATTCTTATTCTTTGTTTGGTTCAGCGAGAATTTGATGGGGAATTCATAGACCCAAAAATTTATGTTTTCTAAAATAAATAAAATAGGAATAGGAACACATATTCCAATTCCACCTATTTAGACGGAATTGCAAAAGCTCATTTTTGGGTTAAAATTGAAATACGTATTCCTATTTTATTTCCTATTCCAATTCTGATTTGATACATCCAAACAAAGAATTCAAAATTTTAAGAATTTACGTATGCCTATTCCAGTTGTATTCCTGCTGCCAAACGGACCCATGAGGGAGGCGATGGGTATGTAGAGAGGAAGCAACATGATAATGGAGGAAAATCCAGCGTATGAAGCCAATAGAGGCACACTACCATGTGCTTGGCTGGGTGATTGATAGAAGATGAACGTGGGAGAATATGAAGTCACTTTTCACCTGTCCAACAAATGAATCCAGCCTTTTTCTGACATGGGTCTCCATTGCTCTAGATTGGGCTGGCCTAAGTTGCCTGATGAAAGGAATGTGTTGTAATGGTAATGCATGCGTACATGTAATGACAGGTGCGCAACATTTTTATGAAGCTGCAAAAAGACTTTAATGGGAATGTTCAGGGAGGAGTAGTGGTTTTGCTTTAAGAGAAAAACACTATTCTTTTGATACAGATCGCATGAACCATTCTGGAAGAAGGGAAAAACGATGGAAAGCAGGAGATGTGCTTACGCGTGGATGAGGGGGTCTTGAGAAATAGTTGCATTACTGTTGCGTGATCATATGAATTGTAGTTGTTTAGTGTCTTTTATGGTTTGCATCTTTTCATTTTGATTATTGGACTTTTCGAGTTAGTGCCGGCCTCTTATGCAAGAGGCTTGGAGTTGGGATTTTTGTTTATTATTCTTGTGTGTTTTTTGAATTACTTTTTTTAGGAGATTTATTATATGTATGTTTTAGATTTAAATGTATAATTGAGATTACACGAAGGTCCTCATGAGGTTCTTGTCGTCCTTTTTGTTACATTACTGTCATGAATACGTTGAGAATACATTTCAATTTATTGGCATTCCTAGAGCCTGATTATGATTTTGATGGATTAAGATGCTTTATGGTATCCATTATGATTTTGATGGATTAAGATGCTTTATGGTATCCAGTATGCAAGAATGGACCCAAAACAAGACTTTTTTTTAAATGTTATGGTTAATTTGGAATTATGGATATGCTTAGAATCTAGAGAGCTCCTACTCTTCTTATAATGATTATGTGATTTTGGTGTCCTGTTTGTGATGTTGGCATTGTGGGTTCTTTTGACAATTTTGTGTCTATGCTCCAAAGTTAGTCTAGATGGCTTCTTTGATTATGAGTGTTTTATATGACTCCATTTGAGATTTTTGTTTTATTTATTCTTTGATCTTAGTTTGGAGCATAGGAAGGTCTTGCTAGGAGCATAGTGTGAAGGGCGATTTGCAATGGGGTCAAAGTCCAAAGTGGCTAGTCCTATTCTAGAGTTCTTACTCAAGTGGTAACTTAATCAAACTGATGCAGTGAGATTCTGGATGTACCCCAAAAGAGGTGATCGAGAAACCAATAAACCAACACACAACGGAAAATGAACAAGAGGAGAGAGATTTAGATCCAGAAAGAGAATATTTCTTATCTTCAAATCAATAAGTTTACATCCAACATGCCCAGTTGTAAGGCCTTACGGGTCGCGGCCATTACAAAGAAGAATACATCTTCCAAAGAAGAACAGATCTCAGACTCATATACAAACTTCTATCTCCAAGCTACTCCAGGCTAAGACTCCACACTTTGAAATTCTCCATTTCTTTCCTCAGCTTCTCCTCCTAAGACTCTATCCAAGACCCCTTTAAATACTTGCCAAAATAGCTTATAGAAGATTCTAGAACAAGAAAGGGCACAACTCGGCTCACAACTAATATTAAATACCCATCACAAATTAAATGCAAAGGTCAGCTCCAACTAAGAACCAAAACCTAGACAACTCAACAAATGAAGGCTCCATGAAATATTGGCACTCGGCATCCAAATGAATGCTTGGCAACAACATGAACTTGGTAATCAAAGGATCACTTGGCATCAACAAGGAACTTGACAACCAAAGGAATACTCGGCAATAATTGGAACTCAGTAGTAACTAGAACACGGTAGCAACTGGCACTTAGTAGCAACTGGAAATTGCAGAGCATCTTGTTGTGCACATGATGAGGTTGTTGAAGAGGAAAGTTTCACTTATGTTGGTAAGGATTTGGATGTTATTGTTCAAGATGATATTAATGTTGAAATGGATGTGATTGAAGACTTATTTGTTGTTGTCGCTGCTGATTTGGAGTTATCTGTTCATCCCATTATGAATAATGTTGATCTCAATGTTACAAAGAAGATGGAATTAGTTGTTGGTAATGTGCTTGAGGATTTCAAAGGTGTTATTGATCTAAATTTACGTGATGCTTCTGTTGGTGATATGGATCTAAACTTATATGTTGCTACTGAGATGCTGAAGTATATAGATGTTGTTACTAATGTATTTGTTGATCTATATGTTGCTAGAGGAATGAATATGTATACTATTAGGATTATGGGTGACATAAGGTTATTGTTGCATGTTCCTCATATGGATTCATTTGTTGTTGATTTGGTGAAAGATTCCTATGTTATGGATAATGTTGATGATAAGTTGTAGATGGAGCATTGTGATTTTCAATTGAGTTCGTATGTTAATTGGTTGGATGAGATTCTGATTCTTGAATGCATGAAGCATAGGTGGTTGATTTTCAGATTTGAGCTCTTATCTGTGATGGAATGGAAAACTTTTGTGAAAATGAAGCTAAGTGTAGAATTTTCTTTTGGAAGCAAAATGTGGGACACATATTTCTATTTACCTGGGAAGACTAATGCAGGGGCATTCGAGGTCTTTTCTATTTACCCTAGTAGGTTGATGCAGGAGCATCCTGGGTTTCCTTGCAATCCTGCACTTTTTGTTCATTCTGCTAGTTGCTACCAAGTTCCAGTTTCTAGTTGTTACCGAGTTCCAGTTTCTAGTTTTTACCGAGTTCCAATTGCTATCAAGTGCTAGTTGCTACCGAGTTCCAGTTGCTACCAAGTTCCAGTTGCTACTGAGTGCCAGTTGCTACCAAGTTCAAATTACTACCGAGTTCCAATTATTGTTGAGTATTCCTTTGGTTCCTGAGTTCCTTCTTGATGCCGAGTGATCCTTTGATTACCAAGTTCATGTTGTTGTCGAGCATTCATTTGGATGCCGAGTGCCAGTATTTCGTGGAGCCTTAGTTGTCTGGGTTTTGGTTCTTAGTTGGAGCCGACCTTTGCATTTAATTTGTGATGGGTATTTAATATTAGTTGTGAGCTTACTTGTGGCCTTTCTTGTTCTAGAATCTTCTGTAAACCATTTTGGAAAGTATTTAAAGAGCTATTGGGTAGAGTCTTATGAGGAGAAGCGAAGGAAGGAGATGGAGAATTTCACAGTGTGGAGTCTTAGCCTAGAGTAGCTTGGAGATAGAAGTTTGTATCTGAATCTAAGATCTGTTCTTTCTTTGTAATGGATGCAACCCAGAAGGCCTTAGAGCTGGGCATGTTGGATGTAAGCTTATTGATTTGAAGATAAGAAATATTCTCTTTCTAGATTTGAATCTCTCTCCTCTTGTTCATTTTCCATTGTGTGTTGGTTTGTTGGTTTCTGGATCATCTCATTTTGGGTTACATCCAAAATCTCACTGCATCAAAAACTAATTAGGTTTGAGATTTCACATTAGTAAAAGATAATGGTGCCTTAGTCATGCCTAAAGTATGCATGCACTCTTTTAATGAGGATGGATTGAGAAGGCCTAGTCACTCATGGGGCATTGATCTAGTAGTGGGACACCATAGATCTATGAGGTGATCATTTCCACTTGGTGTCCCCCTAGGCACCAAGTCTAGAGGGGCTACAAGATTTTCCTAGCAAGGAATCATGTGATGACACCCTTTTGTTTGTATCCAAGGAGTTATCTTATGTTTATTTTTAGATTTGCCTTTGTTATATGATGTTGTTGTGATTCTCTTTGGCATTGTGTTGGTTACCTTGTGTATTCCTTTGTCACTTCTTGGGTGAGATGTTCTATATTGTTGCCTTACTTTTGATTGAACTTGGTGTGGGGCTTTGAGTTATCTCCTAGCTCGGCGGAGTTAGTTGCAAGGTTCTACATGGCTGGGTAGAAAATCTTTTATCTGTTGAGTTTATTTCCTTGATCATGGTCAAGAGATGAATGGGTTTGTATTCTCTACTTTGCAATTTCATAGTCATGTGGCAATATGATTTTATGATTCATTGTATCTTATTATGAAACTTCTTGATGATGTATCATAACTATGTTATTACATTCATGTATTCATACTATATGAGAAACTCCTTGAGGAGACAGATGTAAAATGCATATGTAACATGATGAAGTGATTACTTGTAAATTATAATAGAGACATGTATCCATTCTTTGTTATGATGTAAAGGAAGAAATGGAAAAGTAGGTGTATCTTACATTTTCAATCATAAAATCTTTAGGCTATCCAATTGTTACATTGAATTTATATATATTCTTAATGCAAGTATATGCATAGTTTCATGTTGGATTTGATGTATTTCCATGTATGTTATACATTGCTACTAGCAACATTGAGGAACCTATGAGGAATTGGTTGTTTAGTTAATGATAAACATTTGTGTTTGCTTTTAATGAAATGCATTATAATGAGTTAATGTTTAGGATTGAAGTCCAAAATAGGTTTTGAAAGGACCTGAAACATTTTTTAACATCAAAACCAAAAGATATTCAAAGAAACCCCCAAAACAAAACACCATCACAATCTAGTGTAGACACCCAATACAATAGCATCTTAGAAACATAGAGAACAAGCCCAAATTGCCCCAATGGGGTTTGATCTTAGGAACCCACAACTTGCAAAACAAAAAGAAAAACTAATATTTTCATGTACCTCCCTTGTTCTTGGAATGTAGAATCATATCAAAAATAAGAGGAGACTTCTTGTGATGTTTCCCAATAATCGAGATCGAGCCCTCCTCCACCATAGTTTCCTTATCTAGCCAAGCCTGAGAATCCAAAGACCTCGGGGAAGAACTAAGACAAGAGCCATCATTAATTGAACCAAATGAAACACTCACTAAAGGAGCAACATTATAATTCCCCATCAAAGGAGCCCCATCAATTTTTCGCTAGACAAGTCCAACAATAGTAGTCACAACAACATCATGTTAGACAAAGCCAACAATAGCAGTGACAATATCCACGTAACCAATAAACCTTCGTTGAAAAGAACCAACAAACACTACATTTTGACCAACATATTCTTCCACCATTGTGATCATATGTTCCAACCTAGCAAGGTCTAAAACCTCTACCAAACGAAGAACTGAATCAACAAGAGCCTCACCCCCATCCAAAATAGAATGCACCTTATCCAAACTAGAAGAGTCATGTCTAACATATTTAGGATTCTCGTCCACCTTACCCAAACCTAAAGAGACTTGTGTACTTTTACAGGATTTTCATCCCCTTGAGATGAGCATTTTACCATTGTATAGTGTTGCAGAGAGGCTCTCTTCCACCATGAAGAGAGCTTCTTAGACTTAATTATTTCAAAATCACATTTAGCTGCTATGTGGCATATTTTAAAACATTTTCTACATCTAAAAGGATAACCTTCATAATCTAATGATTGAAAGCAAAAATATATGAATTTATGCGTTTTGCATTAATCTTAAACATATAAAAACACAAAAAAATCATTTTTCCCTTAATAGTCATGTTGTCCTCTTAGGTTCCCTTGTGAGGAGTTATATATTTGATGATAGCATGTTCATTATTTTTGTAAGGTATTCTATCTGTGAATAGTCGACACTTATGGAATCACATTGGTTGTTATGATTTATTTTAGTATTAGGTCTCATATTGAGATTACCAAATATGTGTTTTAGACTTGTATAATTAAGCGAATTCATTTGGAATTTCAGTGTGTGTATTGATGAGAGGTTGAGTACATGATGAAAATCCGTTGATGTGATTTTTGGATCTAAGCAATGATCAAAGTTGTTTGAGAAGAGGTATCGATGGGCTCTAATGTTGTGCTTCAAGGGAACTATATTGACATAGTTTATGCTTTTGATTAGTTCATTTTAATTGCTTGTTGTCCACGATGAATTGTTGTTCACTCTTTTGGTCGTTGCCCTTATTATAACTAGATTGTTGTCCAAGTAGGGTTTTTGAAAAATGAGCTTTAGGTGTGTTCTTAAATACATGTGCATTCCTCATTGTACCTTTAACTTAGTTTTATACACCATCTTGTGGGTTTAATCCCCATCAGGGTTTTTCCCTTAAGTGAGTTTTTCTCAAGAACAAAATATTGATATCATGTGTTGTGGTTTATTTACTTTGTGTTGCTTTAAAGGTTTTAGATTTACAAGTTGTGGATGGTTTAATGTTTTGATTTTCTCATAACTGATTTACCCTCGAGTTGTGTGTGGTGTGTTTTTATTCCTAACATTTGGGCATGTTGAAAAGGCATTGATCTAGAGCTCTTGACTGGCAGTGAAATAACCCATAATGATTTGGTGGTGTTTTTACCCTAAATGCATAGAAGTTATGGAGTTCATTTTTACATGATCTAGAAGCATTTGTATAGCCTATCTCTCTCGAACGTGGTGGTTGTGAAGTTGGTCTACAAGTGGGCATGGGGTTCCTATACTACTTTTTCCTCTTGGATGATTGTACACATAGAGTTTAGTTAAGAAAATAGAGGCAAAAAGAGTTCAACACTGAGATTTATAATGGGTTCACCAATTTGGCTACATCCACTTTTAGCATGGGAAATCTCTTATTAATATCAAGTGGTCTTTTACACACTAAAATAGTTTTTTCTCTTAGAAAACTGAATGATATGAACAATAACTAATCAACTTAAATAAATATTTTGAAATAGAAGAGACACAAAAGTTGTAGGGGAAAAAATAATGATGACTATTGGGCTTCATACACCCAAAGAAATCCTACTTGAAGTCCAATAATTGCAATATCAAAGATTATTTTGTATTATGCCTCTATTGTTATTTCTTGACAATGTCAAGAGAATTTCTGCAAAACTCAAACTTCTCTCATGGCACAATCTGTGTGAATGCATCAGTTCGATTCACATTGGTGGCTATCTTTTCTACTTTAAGTTCTGATACATTTAAATTTATGAAATTTGACTTCAACAATAAAAGATCATATGATCAATTCTTAATAAGGCTTATATTTGATAAGTTAAAAATTAATTAATTAAGTGAATTATTGGTTGTAACTGACACTTATTTTCAATTTATTAATTAAAAAGGGAGGTGAAATTATAGAATTCAAGAATATCCACCAAAAATACAACAATAAAGAGTTACAACTATTAACTACTATATTGAATACATACAACCATATTATTGATATGGCATAGCAAAGTCACGAAAAGATGTTCCAATGAGCATTAATGTTTTCAGTTTTTGCTTCTTCCAACATAAAAGACCTTCTAGCCTCCAATGTCGACTCCTTTGGGATAAGGACTAATAAATTTGGATAGGATTCACCTTCCCAAAAAGCATCTATTTAAGGTATAAAATCTTTAAATGATGAAATAACTTCTTCTATTTAGTAATAGGTCAAGCTTTATTTTCCATCAGTTGAAACTAGATAACGGTGTGTTGGATGGTAAAATTGCTTACATTAACCATACATTATTTTGTCAATCTCATAATTTTTTGGATGGTGAAATTGCTTGCATTAAGCATACATTTTTTTTGTCAATCTCTTAATTTTTGGTTCAATTTAATAGAGCTAAAGAAATTGATTAAGATTCTTGAAGGTAAGATTTGCATTGGCTCTTGTACCAACATATTCTTTTATGTGATTTGCACATACCTAGAAGATAAAGAATTGTAGTAACAAAATATTCCTAGGAACTAGGACAAGGCTTTATTAAGCATTATTCCTTGGCTTATTACATTTTTGGGGATCTTCTTTTCTATCAACAATCAACAATTATATAAGGCAAGAGCCTACAACACAATGGTAGATTGTGAGCCTCTTATGTGGGAGGTCTTGGGTTTGAATCTACTCAAGATTAATACTTAATAATAATAATAATTAATCACAACATATAATAATAATAACGAATCTTGGCTTCAGCCTCTTACCAATCGAAAAAAAAACAATCAACAGTTCTATGGGAAATATTTGAATTTGGGCTTACTTAAACTTTGAAATCCACATTTACTATTCAATATATTTCTTTGAAAAATGGGCAAATATGTTTCTCTTCAAGCCCTTATCAATAAAAATGGAACCTAGAAGTTGCAGAGAATTTATACAAAATAAAGAACTTTGGAATTACTTCAAAAGGTCAGGGCTGGAAAATTACATTCAAGTGATGAGAGACCACAATACTCTGCTTTCCTCTAAATTTACCAACTCTTGGCACAAAGGCTAGGTGGCTATTGGGAGTGTTAAGTTTGTGGTGACACTAGAACTAATTTGTGAAGTCACTAGTCTTGCTTGCGAAGGGGTGAAGGTGGAAAGGAAGGGCTTTGGCAACTACAATGAATTCAAGCACAATTTATGAGAACACTGAAGAGTTGCTAAGTGTCAAGTTGAACAATGCGTATGAATGCCTCTCTCTCCCCAATCCTTTTGCCATTGTTTGCATGTGGGTTATAAAGTATTATACCTTGGAAGGGAATTTCACCATCTGCCATGGGTATCAATTTCTTTTTCTTAACATGTTAAGGCATGGTGAGAAAATTATTGTTCCCTTTTTCTATATTCTTCGTCGATTAATAGCATAGCTAATGGGGATAATTCACCTATCCACCAAGGACTTTTTTTTTTCAAGTATCATGTTTACTCTCATTAACCTAGTCTGGGTTGATGTTTGTTTGGGAATGAAAGTCCCCCTCTTAATCATAGAACCTCAATTGTTATTGAAGAAATTGAGCCTAAAAAGGCACCTCAAAAAGCCCCTCCGATCTCTGGAGATGTGAGTAAAAATAAGAAAAAATTCCAAGGTTTCCAAGGTCATAAGCATAAGAACACTTCTACTAAAACCAATCCCACAGGAACCTTTAAAAAGAGCAAGATTATAAAAGAGATCATTAAAGTGGATAGGTAGGACTTAGAAGGTAATTCAGATGGTGAAGAGGGCGAAAAGAAACCTTTGGCTCAGGGATACAAAATTGATTCAAGTTTTGGGGAGAGAAGGCTTGGAAGACTTAGAAACAAAAAGGTAAGAGCTATAAAGTGGAAAGAAAAGAGGAAACCAAGGACATTTAGAATGAGGAGATGGTCTATGATACTAGATTAGAGGAAACCCTAGAAAATATGGAGAATAGTGCTACCAAATATGAGGATTTTTAAGCAAAAGATTCTGAAGAGATTGAAGAAGACGAGCATGACACTCATGAGGTCCATATCGAGGTAGACCTGGGGCTTCATGAGGATGTCTCGTTGTCTATATCTTTGGTAGAGGAGGAAATTAAAGAAACAATGAACCCTCTGTCCTTTGTGCAAAATAAGATTGATAATGTGGAGAAAGACTTCAAAGCCTAGATTAAAGAGCTACATGATAAAGTTGACATCCTTAACAAAATGTTTGTGAGTGCTATCATTGATTTTGAGCTCGGTGTAGCGATATGTACCATTTGCAAGGTTTATAAGGAGATGATGAGGAAGGTCATCTATGGCACTATCATAGGAAAAGGAAAACTCAAGAAGGAAGGTATGCTTAAGGACGTCAATTGTTAGTGTTTTATGTGTTTTCCTTAATATGTTAGTGTTTTATGTGTTTATCCTACTTTCACATGGTTGTTGTGATCTAGCTCATAATTTTGAGATACAACCTTAAGACTTATCTGTATTATGTTGATGCCTACTCTTGTTGGGGTCGGAAGACTCTATCTTGCTTTAGTAGTTATTATAGTTCTAGTAATGTTGTTTGGGATGATATTGTTATATGCTCTATGAACTTGTGGCAGTTATTTATTTATTTTAATATCTAAATAGTAGGGCTGGAGTTGTTCTTTTGGCCCAGAGCAATTAAGATTGAAGTGATAATGTTGTTTCCTAGGTTCAAGACCCTTATCTTGCCTCTTTTTAATAAAAAACAATATGATATGGAAACATGGAATTGATTTTGAAGGAATCACATTTAGAAGTTGTTGATGTTATCACATAGGGTGCAATGTTAAAAACCATAGTTTTCTTATACATTCCTACATGGATTTTATCAATGTTTTATTTTTTCAATTATTTATGGGTCAGCTATCTATGTCCAATTTACAACAAAATAATCTTTAATATATATAATCATTCAAGCTTGATGCCTTAAATATACTCTCTCTCTCTCTCTCTCTCTCTCTCTCTCTCTCTCTCTCTCTCTCTCTCTCTCTCTCTCTCTCTCACACACACACACACACACACACACACACACACACACACACATCATAATTGAAATTAGTAAATTAAAATCACTTAAAAATATATCATGAACTACTTATGTAAGTTTTCTTTAACGATATATTAAAAAAATTAAAAACAATGAAATTTATCTTGTATGTTTTGTCTTTAACATATGCACTTTTATTCGTTTTATAAAGAAAACACACAATGAACTTTGTGTGTAAGCTTTGTCCTTAAAGATGCTTTGTTTTCATAGTTTGCTAAAAAATGCAATGAGTTTTGTGTATAAGATTTGTCTTTACAAGATGAGTTTTTTATTCTTTTTAAAATAGAAATAATACAACAAACTTTAGCTATAGGTTTTGTCAATAACAAATACATTTTCATTTCCTTTAATTCTAGTTAAGGAGTTAATCAAGGAAACATGAAGCATTTAGATGGCCATATTTATTAATTAATTGAAAATTAAAATTGTATTGTCTTCTAATTTTCAATCATTAATCCATATTGCCAAAGATGCATAAATTTGACATTTCTTAACAATTTCCAAAATTTTAGTAGTTCATCTAAAGTTTTCTTATACAATCATTAAGCATATTCTTAAATAACTCCATATATAACATGTGACAAATTTATTTGTTTGTTTGAATGTTTATTCTCGTCTATGAGTAGTAATAAGACACAAGAGTCGTGAAATGGCCATTTCAAAAGGCTACTCAAACATGACTTTGAAATAAGACCAATTAGTTGCCACATCCAATAGCCACACATTCCCACATCTAATAACCACACATTACATGCATTGGTAATAGATCCTACAACATGCCTAGTTATTACTCTATTAATTGCTCCTTAAAAAAGTCAAACAACTACTTCTAAAGAAGCAAACTTTAAGGGTGTGGAAAAGTTGCTCAATTTTTTTAAGAGATATTTGTAGAGAAGGTAGTCTTTTGATTTTTTTTAATAGAAATTTTTAAAACTATACTTATAAATACTGATAATAATTTGTGCATCTAAGAATCTAAGAAAAATATAAATAAAATATTAAAAATAAGAGATAGTGTGTTTGACAATATGAAGTCACTATTTATTTCCAATCCCACTTTTTTCTATGGCACTTTTCAATTCCTAAATAATGACTTCTAAATTCTCCTTTTCTCAAAGTTTCAAATTTCCATGAGAGCACTTTAATATTTAATTTAATCCATGAGAGCACTTTAATATTTAATTTAAGCTTAAAAATAAATTTGATGGTAAAATAAGAGAAGTATATACATAGAATAACATAGTGTGTTTGACAATATGAAGTCACTATTTATTTCCAACCCCACTTTTTTCTATGACACTTTTCAATTCCTAAATAATTTCTTCTAAATTCTCCTTTTCTCAAAGTTTCATATTTCCAGGAGAGCACTTTAATATTTAATTTAAGCTTAAAAATAAATTTGATGGTCATTTTTTGCACTTTTGAACTCATATGACAGAGTGAAAATTTGATAGACAGTATAGAATGATAGACTAATTTTTTTGTAAGACTAAATATGACACTCAAATTTTCTAAGAAACCATCAAATATATATTTTATTATAAGCAAGTACAATACATTATATATATAGATTTATAGATATATATATATATGTGTGTGTATTTATTTTATTTTTATACATTTTCTATTATTTATAGCAATTTAGAATATTTTTAACATAGAATAAAGGATGTTATGAACTTAGAAATTTGCTTAATTATTTTGATACTTAGTGTAATAAAATATGTAATTTTTAGAAATTTATTTTAAATTTGAAAATTTTACAAATATTTTTTAAAAATTATTATTTTAAATTCATAGTAGTTTAATCTATTGTTAATTTTTTTAAATGTATTTAAATTATTTGTAAATTAAAAATATAATTTGATAATCAATTTTTTTCATAAAACGTATAACAAAAGACATTAAAATGTTCCAACCGACCAAAAAAATTCATGTGACAGGTAAGGACCGTCAAATTCCAGACGTTAGTAGAACATAAGCTAAATGAACAACAAACAACGAGATAGGGACATGCCACCGAACCAAAACAATCCTTAAATCCAATTTGTTCCTTTAATTTGACTTCCCCTGTTAAACCATTATAAACCATGAAAGGTCTAATTCTTTTCAGACAAAAACTGGGAGTTGGACCGCGGACAGCCAGTACAGAACAGCGGCTATTGGAAACGAACACTATCAACTTCTCCTTTTATTATATTTTTATTCCTACACTCGTACTTTATCGACAATACGTCTGATTTATCAACGATTCGCGGAACTAAAAATTTGGCTGCATTTAATACTAGTTCATCTCATTAAAAACCAAACCCTAAAAATTGAATCTTGAAATTCCAGAAATGCAGACAAGGTTGAAATGAGTACCGTAGATATGACCAGCAAGATCGCGGTATCGGATATGCCGCTTCCCTCCCGTCTCATGGAGCCGCGCGAGGATGACATTTGCGTACAGAGAAAGGGCAGCGGCGACAATCAAGCCGATAGCGCCTGCAATCCAGCCGAGCGGCACCATTATTATCCCCGAGTATCCCAACACATACGCGCTGTTCACTCCCGTCGTCAGAACAAACCCTACTTGATACCACGGATCTGCAAAGCATTCCAAAAACTTAAATTTCAGCAAAGAATCGAAAGATTTCAAAATTTATTTGAAATGCATTTGCTGTAGGTAGCTAAGCATAACAGAGACTCAAATCTGTAAAGAATCAAACGAATTTAAATTTAAGTTAAATTAAAATAGATCTGCAAAGCATTCAAACTCAAATTTCTTCAAAGAATCCAACGAATTTAAATTAAATTGAAATGCCTTTGCTGTAGTTAGCCAAGCATACCCCGACTTATGAGATGAGCCGTGCCCTCCGACGCCTCCAGATCCACGGAAGAGATGTTTCTATCGTAATCATCTTGCGGCTCTGAATCGCCGTTTAATGGCGCCACATTTGCCATTTCTCCTCGAGTTTCCCTTGTAACCCGAAATATTTTCCATCTGTCTTTCTTCAGCTTGAATTTATGAAAGTGTGCAATTGTAGCAGTTGCAGGGTGCCCCCACAGAATATATGTAGCAGTTGGATGATTCTGTTGAAGAAGTAGGCGTATCAACCCCCGTGACCAGATCAAAGAGCGAAAATTTGAAAAAATGATCAGTCGTTCACTATTATTAATGATTGCATTGCTTTCTCCCGAATTCCAGTCACAGATCATTTTCTCTGCATTTAACTTATTTGAAATGTTAAAATGACTGCCAGGGATTGAAAACATGAGAGTTCGCTCAAGTAGGAAAGGGAGGTTTGCAGGTTAATTAGAAAAAAAAAAAAAAAAAAAAAGGAAAAAAATTGAATAAAAATGAAGTGGAGTGGAGTCGAAGATTGTCTCAGCAGTTTAAAAATATTATCTTTCAAACATATGAATTTTGTTTCAAAATTGGAGGAAATTTATTTGTTAATTATCAATTAAATATTTAAGTAAATTAGTTTATTTGTAAAAAATCTAATTATATTATTTCTATTTATCTAACTAGACTACAAAATTTATAAAACCAACAATCTATTTTTAAGGAAGCTCCTTTCCATGGAACCCCAACCCTAAGAAAAGCTTCATGTTTCAGTTATCCTTCATTTCTTACATAGTCATAGTCAACTTCCTAATTACTACCTTCAAAGAAATTAAAAAATTATACCAAAAAGTCTATTAATAAATTTAAGTTGTTGAGAATTTTTTAACTATTATTAAAGAGAGATTTGTGCAACTTTGTAGGTACTTGGAGAAGGGACAATTGTGTATAACTATTGACAGTTTCTTATTGATTGCACCACACGCTTATCAAAGGACACGTTGAAATGACCACTTCTTAATCCTTGTGCACATAAAACATACCACAACATATGTCATTACTCCCCAAAATCAAAGAATAGTAATAAGTAGTAAAGTTGCATACAAAGACAAGAACAAAAAATGGGTGTATCAAGTTAGTTATAAGACTTCTTCTATGCTCCTTTACTTGACACTTATTTTATTCCCTCAAGTTTTTATTTTATATAATATTTATAGATTCATGTTATTTTTCTATAATATTTATATATTCATGTATCTTAGGTTTGGAAATTCTAAATAAATAGCTCACATGGAAATAAAAATAATAATCTAAATTGGTCAAATATATGAGAATCTAATGTTATATTAAAAATTCTACATATATTCATTACAATATGGATTGTATTTTCAAAAAAAATTCAAATGCAATGTGATATCCATCTACTTATAGTGGATCATTTATTAGATAAGATGCTATCTACTATAAATGATTATTTTATTAAAAAGTTGTTATCTACTATAAGTGATTATTTTATTAAAAAGTTATTATCTACTACAAGTAAGTCATTTATAAAATATGATGCTATCAAGTAAGCCATTTCAATATAGACTGAGAAGTTATCTCCTACAAGTGAGTAATTTATAATGCCAGATGATATCCACAAAATGTGGATCACTTATAAAACAAGTCATTCATTTAACAAGAGGTCTTTGAGCCAAAGTCATTGCCGTCTCTCAATTTTCGAAACTAGACGATGAAAAATATTAGCTAAATGCAAAATCAAATAAATATTTAAAAGTATCTTTCAGAAATAAACAAATCATAAATTTTTGAAGTGGACTATTTAGATTTTTCAGTAAAAAAGAAGAAAAAAAAGAAAGCATAAAATATAGAAAGAGACTATTTTGGATTTTTAAGAGAAAAGAAGAAAGAAAATGGAAAAAGGAATAAAATAATGAATATATTTTTGTTTTTTTACTATTCAAGAATTGTTTATTGGAGAATTTTAGATTTTTAGAGGTAATAATATTGAAATAAAAAAGTATATATTGAACTTGGTGGAGGAGGGAAAGTAAAATTATTTTATTTAATTATTAAGTAATATTTTTTTAATTATAATATATCAAATAATAAATAGACTTTACATTTAAAACATGAAAAAAAAAATTATCTACAAATTTTTAGAAAGGAATGACGATCGGGAAGAGCAAAGGTGGAAGAATTTTGAATTCCAAGGTTTTCAGCAATGACCCTCCATCACTAGAATCTGTGGATGGTGAATCTGAGGATTATGTTGATGGTTAAAAGAGTTGTGCTAGTGGTTCTCAGTTTTCTTTTGGTAGCACTACAGGGCTCTATGGTTGGAAGAGGGTTTCTTTGGAGGTTATGTTGGGTGAGGGAGTTTTCTCTCAGATCCTTGTGGATATTAGGTTGATCTTTCTCTTAGATCAACTTGTGGAGGACCAGGTTATGGCCTTGTTTTCAGACATCATTGTTATGGGTTAGAGGCATGGTTTCCTCTTTGCTTGCATGGAAAGAGTGAATGAGAGAAGAAGTGAAACTAGGGTTCCCGTGAGCATTGGTAATGAAGGAGATTTTGAGGAAGATGTCAGCTACCCACTTCTTGTTTGGGTAGAGGAGGGACCTTTTCTCTGCTTTGTGTTTTTGTTGGGTTTTTGTTGTGTACTATTTTTTATTCCTATGGGGCTTTTCCAAATCTAGCTTGTTTGATTGCTTTTCTCTGTTGGTTTTTAGAGAAGTAATGGTGCATAAATACTTGGAGGGGTTTTTCGCTTCTTTTTGGTCTTGACAGTTCTTTAGTTCATGACTTGTGTGTGGGGTAGGAAACTGAGTCAAATGACTAGATGGGTGGATGTAACCCCCGTCTTATCTTAGTATCTCATAGTTGTTGTTTGTTGTTATAGTGGCATGGTAAGGCTTTTCGAGATGACCTTGCCTTTTTTGGCTTGGTTTGGCCTTGGCCCAACTTGGAGCAAGGGTGGGTTGCAATTGTTCATTGATGTTGACTCTTCCTTGGTTTGTTCCCACTCCTCACAGGCAGTGAGCATGGTGATATTTCGAATGGTGTCAAGGTTGTTGCATCTTGATTCCCCTGTTTGGTTCCTCTAGACTCGAATAGGGAAGAATAAGGAATAATCATAGTGGGTTTTGTACATTTGGATGACTTCTTCTTTTACAGTTCCTATGGAGGTCAATGAGTTCCCTATTGAGGTGGTGACTACTAGTGTGAAGCTAGAGGCAGTCATATCTCATATTGAGGTTGAGTTTTTAGGTGCAGGCCCTCTTGGGCTTCGATTGTTGGAGATTTATGGGTTCTCTACTATGAGAAGGTTGGTGGTTGGTGGTTGCATGGCTTCTTCATGGGGTTGTTTGTTTGGCTTGATGTTCCTATTAAGATGGACCCCTTTGTTGTTGAGGTAAAAAGGGAGACTACAGTTGGCGCTACGAATGACAGCCAGGTTATTATTGTGTACAAGAATATCTTTGTCAGGCTTGCCTTCTTGAAAGGATTTTTTGAGCTTTCTTTTGTGGGTAGATGCCAGTGTGTTGTCAATTTCCTCTCTTTTGACTATAATCATAATATATTTTAGTTTCTTTCCTCCCTGTGACCAAGTGATTGCTAGAAGTTTTAAAGAGATCACTTTGGTCCGTTATTTTTGTTTTTGGTTAAATCTTATAGCTCTTGTTGGGGCTTGTCCCAAGATGATCTTTGAGAATGTTGACCATGTTTGGTGGCTTAGTCGGTTCCAGACATTTATTTTTGACAGAGGTAGATCCGAGTATTGTTTGATCTAATCTTGTGGCACTAGTTGTTGTTAATGTGTTGTTAATGAGTCATTATTGTGCTATTAATGTGTTGATTAACTATGTCTAGTGAGCTCTCTGATTGTTCCATAGGCCAACACCATCTTGCTGCTATTTTATTCAAAAATATTTTTAAAAAAACATAAATATCTTATTTCTAAATAAAATAGATTGAAATATTAGAAATAAAAAATTGACTTTTTCGAAGTAAAGAAAAAATGAATTAAAAAAATGAAACAATAGATGAATTATGGACACATTTTAAATTATGGAATTTTCAAAACTCAATCTTTTGACTTATCTAGTCCAAGTTTGCAATCTACAATTTACATTAAGTCATTTGAATATTATATTCTCATGATTCATCTAATAAAAAAAATTTAAAAATATTTTAAAATAAATATGTAAGTTAAGGCATGGATTCAAATTAAGGATTTTATTTGTCTAGTCATTTTATCTCAAAAAAATGTGGTTAGTACTATTTTTGTGAACTCTAGTATTTTTATTATTATTGGTAAATAGTCAAGGCCATGATAATTGATTAATAATAATAAAATTAAATACAATAGTGTTCCTCCATTCAAACGGGCACTAGTAGGAAAGAACAGGGAAAGAAAACCTCCAATCTAGCTTGGGACCATGGTCCTTTATTATTACAAAATAAAAGGGGCATACCTTTGTCAGAATATTCTTATTTCAAACATTACAATGAAAAAATCTGATTTGAATGAAAATATTTAAGTGCATAGCTCTTTGATGCTACCAAAGACCTCTTGGTGAGGATTCCAATACTTCTCTTTTCATTCATGCATGGAAGCCAAATGCGATCATCCCTATCTAGCTATCTTACAAACAAACTAGTTAATAATTAATATTACGGTAATCTTAAGACAAAGACTCTCTAACACCGAATTAATATTGTTAGAACCATTATAATTAATATAACTATAAGAGAATACAAGAGATGTATTTCCACTCTCCTAAGCTTATCGAAGTATTAATAAAATTAGTATTAATAAAATTAGGCCTATATTAAGCAACAAATTAAAGAAGAATATGAAAACATACCTGATTTGCCTCACATAGAATTCAAAAGAGAAACAAGAGCTAAATACAGAATTAAAACTCAATTACTAAATTCCATCAAATTCAACTGAAACTCCAAACAGAAGTCGATCAATCTAAATAACTTAATAGTCTTCCCAAACAAAAGAAGTACCAAACTTCGAAAAAGGAGGGTACATAGCCACCACCCATGTTCAACTATCCATACTCAAACCATCTCAACAAAATTGAATGCCTATCCTAAGCTATCGAGCACAAAGAGAGGCCCTACAAAATACAATAAAAACTTCTTTGTAAGCTAAGTGTATATAAAGGATTTATCAATAAAGATAGAAGAGTATATAATTGTCTGATTGAGCCTCATATAAATTAGAATAAACCAAAGCTCAATATTATAAATGAAGACTAAAACATATCTACAGAATACCATTTAATAGAGGGAACTATCCTACAAATTAAAACCAACTACCAAACGAGAGGAATGTCACAAAACAGAGAGGGAAAGATTCGCGGCTACCATACCTATTAACTCCATAACTCAGACCAACTGGAAATAATATCAAACAACATAGAGTGCTACCTTCAAAGCAAACCAAAAATGAAGAAACAACCTCCAAACATAAATAAAATATGAGATTGTGTACAAGGCCCCATTAACAATAGAGAAACTGGGTGCCCAATCCATATGAGAGCATAAAAAACTCAAACCAGATGCTATTCATGAATTGGATCTAGATATCTATAATTTTCTCACTATGAAACCTTGTTGAGATATTATGCAAGAAATACTAAAACCAAACCTGATAATCTTATCAAAGAAACATCAAGATATCAACAGAAAACAAAGGACCTCGAAATGGTGTAAACATGAATTCAAACCATAAAACCGGCTTCCATAATGCCAACCATAATTAGTATACCTCAACTACAGTTAAATCAAACTTGCAAAATAGATTAAAATAGGCAAAAGACATAGGCCATGAAGAACTCTAGAACTAGAGCCACCAAATGGAAATGTAATAACAGATCTTATTATCATCATAATTAGCCCATTACTATATACAAAATAAAGGAGTTATTAAATTCTCCATACGACTATGTAAAAGTATTACAAAAAAAACTAGAGCACGGTATTACTGCTATAGTCAACAACAACTATATAGTATAAAGTCCGGTACAAAAACCCATTACAGGGTTACATGGTTACCAATCCGAAAAGCATAACCTAATTACATATCAGCCTAACCGATTACCAAAACAGAATATATTATCCAGTTGCGCCTCTGAGAAAAACTTATTTCTAGTATACCATAATGACTTCAGAGACGTCATTTGGATTCTCTACATGAAAGTTAGGAGGAAATTCAAAATCACACTTAACCCTACTAGTCTTCTCCGAGTTTGGAGTACAGAAATTTAGGGCTTCAAGATTGTCAAAAACTACTCTGGGCTATATATATGCATTAAAAACATTAAGATAATTGGATAACCATATTTTTTTCTCCTCCTCCATAATACCCCTCCATCAGAGAAGGAATTGGATGTTGGCCTTCATCTTGGGCCATTCCTTGTAGAAGGCTAGGTTCTCACGAATGATCAAAGAAGGATGGCGATAGGCAACTTCCAAATCTAGAGACCCCAGTGGAAGATCCATATATTTCTCTAGAAGAGGAATGCACAACTTATCGTCAATGCTATAGACAACTTGTTCGAGACCCTTCCTCCAGGTTGGGTCAAAAATGTTGCAACAAAGCCGAATGATGGCCCAAAGCTCCACCCTAGCTCTTGCCATACATCTAATAAAGGAGCCTATTATATCGCTATTCATCCTCCATGTAAATTTGTAATTGAAGACTCCTTCACCAATAGCTCTGCTCATGGCAATCCTTGTCATATCGTCCACCGATTTCATAATTCTGCTCCAACGCTCTAGTTTGACATTGTCATGAAATGCCATGGTGCGAGATTCCTTTGTATGGAAGACAGATATTGGAGTCCATTTGCAGAGAATAGCAGACCAAATAATGGGCAAGGAAAACGACATCAAAGAATAAAACAAAACCAAACAAAGAGTCTAGAAGCCCAAATTGGCATGACCTCATATAATGATGACACTAGCAGATCAAAACATGGGCAGGACATAAATGGCATAATGAAAAAGCCAAAAACCAAAAAACCACAAAAACAAGGCCAAAGATATATAAAAATGAAAATGACACCACCTATCATAATGATAAGCAGAAGAGAAGGGAAATCAATAAAGGCATTAACATAAATAAAGACACCTCCACGAGAGATGGACAATCAAATTAGCTATATGCTAAAAGGATAGAAATAAAACCCTACAAAGTAGAAAACTTAATAAACTTAAAAGCAGGAGAATTAATGATGAGACCTAGGAAAATGATAATAACAGAGATAAATGTATAAACTATACATCGTTATAGACCTAGAAATTAACACCATCAACTCCTTTGTTTTCTAAATAATTTGCCTTCTAATTACCTTCTCAGAATATGTGACAAATCTGACTATCAATGAACTGGTCTAGGAGATCAAGAACTTTTCCTAGCTTAGAATTGAGGACCCAATTTAGGGGTAGCACGTTTCCTGAACATGTTTAAGATGATCTCAGAGTCACCTTTATGATGACTCTGGTCAACCCTAACTCATGACATAAATGCAAACCTTTGTCCAAGGCTTCTAATTCTACTATATTATTGGAGGTAGGCAGAATAGACATGGCTTTTTTAGCTATCCATTTGCTTGTATCACCATGAATGATACAACCAATTCCTGTCGTAACTAGATTACCTCTAGCTACACCATCAAAATTGAGTTTATACCATCCTTTCAGAGGAGGATCCCATTTGCACCTTTCCCTGACCTCCTTGCTTTTCTTGAAGTACACTAGAGGAGGATTAATCAAGTTGATCCAATTCTTCTTCATGAGAGAATCCCAGATAGAGAAAGATCCTTCTTCTTTCCTAGAGTTTATGAGGTGGGAATTAGTTACCTCCACTATGCTAGCCTCAATTTTTAATAATAACTCTTCTAGTTTCATTTTGGAGTCTTGAAAAATGTGTCTATTCATCTCCTTCTAGATTTCCCATGACACAATTGAAGGACATATGTTCCAAAGTTTGTTATAAATACCCTTAACCATATTTGTGGGCCATCCTTTGAGGAGATCAAGGAAAGATTTTGACAAAGGTGATGACCACCCTAACCTAAGTCTAAGCCATTCCCAACATGCTTGGGAAAATGGATAGCTATATAATAGGTGATCTAAATCCTCATTGTTGTGTTCACATAACACACACCTAGAAGGACCTTGAAAGCCAAGTTTGCATAACCTGTCTATCATCAAGATTTTGTTCTGGAATGCCAGCCATAAAAAGAATCCTACCTTGGGTAGACAAGTAGCATCCCAATAGATATTGAGTGGAATTTCTACTTTATCCCATCTTTGTGAGTGTAACAAAGTTTTGTATCCATTTCTCATGTTGTACTTTCTATCATTCGATGCTGCCCAAATAAGTTCATCATTCCTCTCAAATAGCTTAATTTTCCTAACTAACAAAATCTTTTCATATGCCTTAATAGCCAAAGAGTCTACTCCCACCCCTTCCAAAGATTTCCAAACCCATCTAGAAGTACCTTCCGAAGTAATTTTTGTCTTATCTTATAGTTACTAACTTTAACTCCCTAGAGAGAGACCAATTTTTCTTTGAGATCCTTAGGGAAGGGCCTAGAGGCTATTGGAGGATGTCCATCCTAGGAGTCCTCCCAAAATAAGGCCTCATCACCCAGACCAACATCCCAGGTTAGAAACTTGCAGACTAAATAACAACACTTTATCATGAAATTCCAACTTTCAGACCCTCTAGGAAGATTCTTCATTCTAAAAATCAATAGAGGATCATCTGGAATGAGATATTTATTGTATAATATCTTGGCCCACTTGTGGTCTCTTTCTTTAAAAGGCACAAAATTAATTTTGCACCTAAGGCTTCATTTTGCCATTGCAAATTCTTAATCCCAAGTCCACCCATTTCCTTAGGTTTATAGATATTCTCGCATTTGATAAGTGCCAATTTTTTATCTTCTTCACAATCCTTCCAAAGAAAATTCCTAAGTTTGACTTTAAATTTTAGGAGAGAACTCTTAGAGAGATGGAGACGGGAAAGAGGAAAAGTAGGAATGGCAGATAAAACAGATCTTATTTTTGTACTCTTTCTAGCCTTTGAGAGCCATTTGCCTTTCTAACTCCCGATCCTAGCGTCCAATTTTTCAAAGGTGTTATGCCAAACCTTGCTAGATTTCAAGCCCTTCTCTAGAGAAATGCCCAAATATTTACAAGGAAACTAATCTTTTTTATAGCCCATGATTTACAAATCTGATCTTCCACTTTTCGTTTAGTATTTAAGAAATAGATCTCAGATTTGAGCTAATTTACTTTTTGACCAAATGCAACCATATATGATTTAATGATGGCTTTTAGACCCAATACCTCTGTAACTATACTTTTTCTAGGCATAATAGTATCGTCTGCATATTGTTGACGCGTGATATTGGGCATGTTTCTAGTAATAGTAATACCAGAGATTTTCTTATTGTTGTAGGAATCTGACACAACTCTCCCAAAGGCCTCTGCCATAATGATATAGTGGGAAGGAGATAACGGATCTCCTTGTCTGATACCCCTTGATATTTCAAAAAAACTTTCTGGTATCCCATTGATAAGTACTAAAATTTTAGGAGTAGAAATGAATTTAAAAATGAGATTAATCCATTGATGAGAGAACCTGAAAGCTTCAAGAACCTTACAAAGGAATTGCTAATCAACCATGTCATAAGCTTTTTGAATATCTAGTTTCATGAACATGCATGCCTCTTTGCTCTTGCAAGCAGAGTGAATAGTTTCTTGAATAGTAAGAATGCCATCAAGAATGGATCTACCTAGGAAAAAACCTGTTTGTTCCTTAGAAATTAACTTCGGGAGGAAACCCTTAAGCCTATTTGCTAGTATCTTGGAAAAAATGTTATAAACCGTGTTGCAAAGAGTGATAGGCTAGAAATCCCCAGCGGTCTTAGGCTTAGTCTTTTTGGGAATTAGAGTAAGAAAGGAGCGATTGATTTACAATAACAAAACTCCACCATTCCTTGAAGCTTCAATGGATTTCCAAAGGTCCTCACCAATAATATTGCAACATTTCTAGAAAAAGAAGGCCTCAAAACCATCAGGTCTAGAGATTTATCCAGATTCATATTAAAAACTACTGATATAACCTCTTCCATAGTTATAAGTTTATTTAAAACCTTATTATCCTTGGGTGTAATTAATTTAGGGATAAATTTGAGTAATTTAGCTTGCGCCTCTCAATTGGACCCTTCATAATTATTTAATATTTCCTGGAAGTGTGCTACAAAGGTATTCACAATTTCACTTGGTTTCTCAGTCCGTATACCCAAGTGGTTTTTAATACTGGTTATTTTACTCTTTGATCTATTATATAAACTAGAATTGTGGAAGAATTTCGTATTCTAATCCCCCTCATCTAACCACTTCTCTCTTGATTTTTGTCTCCAAAAAATTTCCTCTTTGGATAATATATCCTCCTATTTAGCAAGTAATTATTTTTCTAATAGATAGTTATCATTGTTCATACCTTTCTTAATTACTTCTAGATTTAAGTCCCTTAGTTTATCTTCTATATCTATTTTTTCTTTAAAGATATTGTTGAAGTGTTCTTTATTCCATCTGAGAATCTGTTCTTTCAACATCTTCATTTTAGAAACAAAAATAAACATCTTGGAGCCTTCAAAATTATCTTGCACCCACCATTATTTTATATTCTTGATGAAATTAGCATCTAGGAACCATATTTTTTCACATTTAAATAGATTCCTAATAGGTTGCATTGGCTCTATAAATTCAAATCAAACTGGGTAATGATCAGACACAACAATTGGCAAAATGGAAGATTGAAAATTAAAATTATTAGCATGCAAATCACCTTTAATGAAAAACCTATCTAATTTTTCAGCAATGTATGCAAAATCTTTCCTCCTATTATTTCATGTGAAATTCCCACTATTGATTGGAATTTCAATCATGTTATGATTATCACACCATACTTTAAAATCCAAAGATGATTGTGAGAGATGTTGAATACCACCTACTTTTTCAGATAGATTTAAAATAGTATTAAAATCTCCACCTACTAAGAAAGGTCTATCCTTAAAGTTATTCATAAAAGTGTTGATTGCTTCCCAAACAACTTTTTTCCCCAAATAACTAATCAGACCATATACATTAATTAATATGAACTGAAGATTTGATTTCAGACTCTGGACACTAACATTGATCCAATTACTACTACGCTTTAGACAATCTATGGAAACCTTTCTAGGGTCCCAAAAGATTCCTAGACCCCTTGAAGCACCTACTGACTCTTGAAATATGGAACCCCATAGACCTAGCATCTTATCTAATTTCATTTCTTCTGCCTTATTTAACTTTGTTTCCTATACTAAAATGATTTCTAACTCAAATAATTTAATATTTTGTTTTAGTAACCATGTAGTAATCTTGATGACTCCTTGGAAAGGTACTTCCCCTTCCCATTGTTAAGTAAATGATCTATCTTTTTCTATTCTCTACTTAGACCATCTGCTTCCCTGAGTTCTTTCAAAGATATTCTACCTCTTTTACCTTTCACTTTTCCATATTTGGGTGAGCTCAAACCTTCCTGATTCATCTGGATCCCTAGATGCTCTAAGTCTTTTTCTGCATTCTGAGCAACAGTAATCTTATTACCAACCTTTCCTTTTGTATCATCAGTTTTGAGTTCTCTTATGATCTAATTTAGTATACTCGGTTGATATCCAACTTCTAAATCTAAACCTTCCATGTTATCTTTACCAACCCTTTTATCTTTTTGCTCTATAACCATTGCATATCCACTTGTCTAAATATGACCCTTGTTATTATCCTCAGCCTCAATGTTTAGTAGATCTCGTCTTAAGTCTTCACATGTGTAGTTGTTACCTCCTAATTTAAGAATTCTCTAAATTAAATCTTTCTTTTGAGTTTTTATACTATTATCAATATTCTCAAAGCAGAATATCTGAACTAATTCATCAGTTAATTGATCAAGACACTCATCTTCTGATTTCAAAATTTCCAATTCCGGATCCATAACAATATCCTTATTTAAGAAATTCTGTAACTCTTTTAATAGGGAGCTTTCTGCTCTCTTTGCATTATAGTCCACATCTTTTTTATTGTTGACTGGAGTAAATGGTGAACTACTAGAAGCTGTTGGAGTCTGTTAAAACTTGCATAATCTATTAGAAACCTCTTTATTAGGAGCTATATTTCTGTCCTTTGAAACCTGCAACTAACATTGTTCCATTTTAACCACTTCCTCTAGGGTTTTGTGAATTTCTCCTCTATCTGAATTTGATTCAAATAATAAGGAATTCTCTATATCCTCTATATTGTCTTTTCCAATATCCCATGATGCCTTGGTTTGTTGAGATGTTGGTATCATTTTGTCTAGGACTTCCTTGCTTGAGAGATTTATATTTTTATCTGTAGAATCTCTACTAAGAGGAATATTCAATTCCTATTGTTTAGTGTCAATGTAACTAGATAAATTCACTCCCGTTTCACTAGATGCCACTTGTTCTTGAGCACGTTGTAGATTAATCACACTAGTTTCCATATCTTTGTCTTCTTGTGATGATTTACTTTGTTGTAAAATGCTCTTTGAAACTTCTTGCTTTCCTTTAGATCTTTTTTTTACTATTGAATTTTTACCTTGTGTCAATTTTGGACTCTTCTTATGATCAACCACTATGATTGATTTGAGTCTTACTTTAGCTTCTAAAATATTCTTACCACTTTCAATGACAGTCCTTTCAGTACATTGAAGATCTATTTGAATCTCATTCTTTTCATAAAACGGTGTAGAAGTGTTTAGATCTAAGGACCTTTGTCTCAATCTCTTTTTTTGAATTCTTATACAGGGGCTGTGAAAGTTTGAAGTGAGAGGCAAGGTTTTGAATCTAATTTTCCTGTTGTCATCTAACATTATAATTTTTGATATTTTTCCCTCAAATGTTTGTAGATTTAAATCATATGATGCTCTATTTTTTATCACTTTCCTATGCATTTGAAATGGTTGACTAAACTTGGTTTTAATGAGCAATTTCACATTATTGCAGTACTGAAAGGATGAATCTATATCTATGAGTTCTCCCAAAGCAAACCCTAACGACTTGAGAATCTCTATTTGGATCAACTCTGGCAGTAAAGATTGAATACTAAACCAAGTTGGACACATAATATCTAACCCTTCTACTCTAAAATTCAGACACCATTCTACAAAATTAACAGCATGGCCATTAAAAAAGCATTTAGACACACAAATAAACTATTTTTTAATAGATTCATCCATACAATGCAAATGTATGATTCTATATGAAAAGTGAGAAATACTTACCTGTTCTTTGCAATTTTCTTCTAACCAATTTAAAAGATGGAATAAATCTTTCTTAGGGCCACTCCATACCGCAAAGATTCCAAAAATTTGATGTCACACCATATGTCTTCAATTTCCTCATTGGAGATAAAGATGGAATTATCTTCAGTATTTGGGGTTGCTTGAGAACCTAGATGTCCCCTAGGGTTTGGTGAATCCACAGGAACCTCAGCCGTAGATCAATGATGCAGAGGAATATAAGGGCACAGATATGAATTAGTAGGGTATGCATCAGATCTTAACCTATTGGAGTGGATCGAAGTAGAGGATGCTATCATATCAAACCCTACTAGATATGGGGGAGGCTTACAGATGTTGGGGTGAGCATACTTTGTAACGTTAAAAACTCTAAATTGATTATCCAAACTATCAATGGTGAAAATTGGCTGAGGTCGAAGGTTAACTATCAGTCCTGAGGCATTGTGAAGGGATTCAACTTCGGTAATCTTTGGCAAGACTAACCAAACTCTAGTATTATTTCAATTCAAATGTTGGATATAATGCTTTGCCAATAGGTCATTTCCACTTACACAATCTAGCCTATCATTTGTAAAAGAAAATTATGTATTTATGGATGATGATATATGACCAAAAATAAAATAAGTGCCACGTAGTGGCTTGTACTTTTTGTCATAGTTTTACACTAATTAGAAATTAGAATTTAAATAATAAATTTAATACTTTTATGACAATATAATGTATCTTATTTTTATAGTAATTTAAAAAAAAATATAAATTTATAAAAGATATATAAAAAAAATAATACATTAAATAGTTATTAGTTAGAGTTCATATAAGACCAAATCAAATAAATCAATTAAATATAAGAAAAAATTCTAAAATTTATAAAATATAAAAATTAATAACAAATTTCTTAAAATAGTTAAAATTAATTGATAAAATTTATTCACTAATCATAAATAGTATATTGCAAACTATATAATTATAAATAAGATTCAAGTAGAAAACTTATAAAAGGCCTAAATCAATGTTAAATAAGTAATATATGACAAACAATTTAACATATTGTAGTAAATATCTTTATTTATAGAAATTAAAATGACAAATTTAAATCTTTACAAATGATAGATTAGTTTTTTATTGTCTATTATTAATAGTAACATGATATTTTATTATATACATATTTTCATCACATTTTCTATTAGAGTAATAAAGTATTTTCTTATTAATTAAATCATATTGATTTAATTATTAAGTCACTTATTATCTCTAGTTTACTTAAGCTAAACTTTGGGCATATAATAATTAATTATTTTATTAATTATTATCATGCAACCTAGGTTTTACCTATTAGAGATTTGATCTCCTTTTATAAGGATTGATCTCTTTGTAATTTTAATTCACTTTTGATTATAGCAATCACATTTTTTTTCTCATCAAGAATGTCTCATCTATGGATCTGGGAATTCCAACCTCATAGCTATTGTTTCTCTCTTTTTGTGATAGGTGTTTGCATGCAAGTGGTTCTTGGAGCTGTGGGGTTGATCTTTCATCAACTTCAACATGGTATCAAAGCTCCAGATGTTCATGCCCTTATTCTATTCTTAAGAGATTTGGCATCAGTTTTTAGATATGTGGCTTTCAGAGGATTTTTTTTGGATTTGGGGAGGACCTATTTTTTAGATCACTTTGAGCACAAATAGACATCATTAAGCTCAAACTGCTCAAAAATGTAAGGAAAGTTGCAAGAAGTAATAGAACCGTTTCCACATAACCTTTGATAGATTTGAAATAAATATGCAATTGAAATCTACATGCAAGAGAATAGACAACATACCCATAAAAATGTGACACAATATATACCTAGGGAAACCCTCATTGAGGGAAAAACCTAGCCTCGAAAAGCATCCATCACCATGTATTATTCAACAAATACACAATTGCAATACAACCATGGAAGCCTTTAAAGCCATAGCCACAACCAAGCAATCTATGTGAACAAGCATGAATCCACACATCCCATGCCATGCTTCCAACCTTCATAAATGCTCCCTTGGCTAACCTGTCAAGCCTTGTCCCACTTGACTCTTTCCCTTTTTTCCTTCTTCTTCTCACACCAACAACTACCCTTGTGGTTGCTTATATAGTAGCAAGTCCCACAAAACCACCATGTGGTATTACATAAACTATGTGCTAAAACCATGTGCTACCTAACCCATTGACCCCACATCTAATATTGGAAATTTGATTCTTTTCCCCAATATTAAATAATTACATGAAATATTATTACAATGTTACAATACAACTCATCAAGTATATCCTATGGGAATCTTTACATGTTGCACATCCATATAGGTGCAACATTACATAATAAAATAAAATAATACAATATAACAATATTATGTAATGTGTGCAACACCTATTAGCTCAACAAAAAACCCCCATTTCCTTTTAAAATACATCCAGTTTAGACGTTGTTGAAATATGAGGCAAAAAAAATTTGCACCCAAGTTGTTTTGACCTAGGCACATAAATCAAGAAGGGCCAATTTTTTAAATTAAAAAATAAGTGCATATAGATTTTTTTAAAAGTAATAGCAAATTGCTATTGTTTAGAAAATGGTGTATGTTTTTTTATAAAACATAGAGGTGTTTGTCTTTGTTTGATAAAAAAATTTGGAACTCCTTTGGCACAGGCCACATTGTCCTTTTATGTGCAAGGTCTATTTTTTTTGGGAATCTACATCCTTTTTGTTTGGATGAGCCTCATGCTTGGGAAGCATTCCATGATGTTGCTCCTTGGGGATAGTCTCATTGTGATTTGGGTCTATGTTTTTTGGGAACTTTGTGATTGACTTTCTTTGCACTTTTCCACCCGCATGGTATTTTTTGGAGATGAGCTAATAACATGGAATGTTAATGAAGTCTGTGCAATGAGTTTTAGAAGCGGATTTTAGGGATTTTTCATCACCAATGCAAAGCTTTGGTCCCTCCGCATTCTTGCCACTTTAACACTCCTTCTTCAACAAACCTTTTGTGCCTTGGAGACTACAATTTTTTTTTAAGGCATGCAATGGCCTTTTTTGGAGATTAGTGCTATTATTTTATGCTTTATTTGGGCATGATTGTTCACCAACAACCAATAAATGCTCCTAAGAATTGTTGGGACACTTGGATTTTCTCAAGTCTTGAGTGGTGCTCATTCCACAAGCTCGTCTTCCCAACTTAGCCCCATGATTATTGGGTGGTGTGGTTATTGGAGAACGTGATGGACCTTTATTGGCATACATTTTTTGAATGGTGACATTGCTTTGGTGGATTTCAATTTTCACTTAGTGGTTTCTTTGTTTAAGTTGGATTCTTTGGTAGTGGTGGAGGTTTTCTACAGTTGTTTGCATTGTATTTTGTGGAGTTCTACTCCAAGTCCATCACATGCCCTACCATTGCCCCTCTCCATTTTGTGCCAATTTCCTGGTGACAATCACAGCTCCATTTCCCAGTGACAATCCCACTATTTTGTTCTTTCCATGTCATGCACTCTCAACCTTTGGACACAGTATGTGAATTTTTTGACTGGTCCAAGATTTTTGGGTTTCATTGAGAATTGGGTGCCTATCTTTTTTGGGTGTCTATGATATTTTGGAGGCTACACATATTCTTTAGGTATCTTCCAAATAAATGGCCTTTTTTTATTGTTGGGTGGATTTGTCTCCTCTACATAGTGTTTTAGTTACACATGTGAGATTTATTATTGGCCACCAGAATGCCCTTTGCCTGGCACATGTTTTTGGCAGCTAGATTTTTTTTTGGTAGGGGTCATTTTTCAAGCATTTCTTTGCCTTGATGGTTGTTTGACTATTAAATTTGGGCTTGTCACTTGCTGATACTAGTGTCATGTTAGCACTGCATCAACACTCATGTCACCTTTTAGGCTATGTTTGGACCTACCTTCATGTTTTTGCTCATATCTTAGGCATATAGACTCTTTTTTTTGCAAACAAGATATCACTAGAAAACTAGTTTCAATTCTATCATAGTGGTACAATTAGTTTTCAATTTTGATATTTTTTAATGGTATTTTCTGCTATCAAATTCAGGAGTATAGTTTTGCACTCTGGGAGACATATCTTGAGCATCTAATCTTCGATTTGGAAATTCTTCATATTGTTTGCAAGGTCTTTATGAGCTCTTTCTAGTGATGTTGGTTGTTTTTCTAGATTTTGCTCTAGGCACACTCTATTTAGTCTTTTGCATTTTTGCATTCAAGTGGATATCTTGGTTGTTTCATGTTCAAGGATCATTTTCGTTGCTTTAAATGATTCGTCATGACTTGCACTATCTATTTTATTAGTCTTATGTCTCTTTTGATCTTTGTTGACACCATGTTGTAGTATTTTTGCAAATGTATTGAGATAAAGTGTCACTCTATTATATTTTGGGATCTTGCACATCTTTGTGTTTTGTTGTACTCACACTACATTATAAAGTGCCTTGGGGGGTTTCATGTTGTTCATATTCACTATTTTCCTTTGTCAAGTGAGTGTTCCTTCCACGATATTAGCCTCATGATGTATTGATGACACGTGCCATTATAGGTGTTTGTACTTCTTTTGCACTCTCAATGTTCCTGGTTCTTCTTTCTATAGGAGATATTGCATTTAGTTTCAGTGTTCATGTCTTACTTCTTAGCATTATAGGGGGTTTATATTTGTTCTATTTCTTTCTTGGTTTGATGGATTGAGCTATGTATTTTGTATTTGGTCCTATGTACTATGCGATTATAGTGGCTAGATACCTATGCATTTCGATGTGATGGATCATTTACCATATAGACATTCTTTCATTCCTATTTTTATAGGCCATGAATATACCTTCCATCTTCAATTGATCTACTCTTCAGACTTAGCCTTCTCTACCTGGTCATGTTCTATATAGTGGAGGTTCTTCAGATCAGTAGTTTGGTAATTTTTGCAGCTTTATGCTTCAGTAGTGTTCTTCATGATTACCTTTTGTTCCTATCTTCTAAGACATTCCTTAGTTTGGAGGCTTCTTCAGTCCTTCACTAGATCTTTTCAACATTATTTCTATCTCCTTTTGGAGTAGTGTTTTTCCCATGTCATTTTCTCTATTTCTCCTCTTTTCAAAGATTTTGTTGTGCTTGGGTACCTCATTAGGCCTTGTTGTTAGGACCCAAATTTACTTTCAGTAGTAGTTTCTAGGTTTTTTGCTACTCCCTAAGTTTATCTTTAGGGGGGTGTTAGAGTAATAAATTATTTTCTTATTAATAAATTATATTGATTTAATTATTAAGTCACTTATTATCTCTAGTTTACTTAAGCTAAAGTTTGGGCATATTATAGTTAATTATTTTATTAATTATTATCACACAACCTAGGTTTTACCTATTAGGGTTTTGATCTCCTTTTATAAGGATTGATCTTTTTGTAATTTTAATTCACTTTTGATTATAGAAATCTCATTTTTGATTCATCAAGAATGTCTCATCTGTGCATGTGGAAATTGTAGCCTCCATAGCTTTTGCTTCTCTATTTCTATGACAAGTGTTTGCATGCAGGTGATTCTTGGGAGCTGTGGGGTTGATCTTTCATCAACTTCAACATTTTCACATGCCTAAAACAAAATAATATTTAAAAAAGTTGCAAAACAACAAGTTCAGATTCTTCAAATTTTGAAAAAATAAATAGTAATAGTTTATTTTGTCAGCATATAAGAGTAGTTAACAATTAATATGAAGAATACTATACTTATATTAATATTGATGACATTAATATTTTTAACAATTTGATAATACATGTTGAGTTTATTTGTTTATGTTGGCATTTTTTATTATAAAAATAAATTATTATAGATCATTTCAAAAATGGTATTAATCATGTTGAAAAATAAATAAAACTTAATAACTATCAAAGATCTAGCCGATTTTTTTTTTATATGGAGGAAACCACCGATAAAAGGGGTCCTATAACACCAAATGAAATGAACCAATTATCATTGAGATAAATGGTTTAGATATAATATTAGAATAATAAATTAATATAATAACTTTAGAAATATTTGATTAATTAAAAAATAGTTTGTTGTGATTGGTTTATTGATTTTAAACTAATTCACAAATTGTGGTAAGTGAATGCAATGGTACTAGCCTATATGACAAGTACAATAAAAAGATTGATTCAAGAATAACTTTAAGAAAACCCCCTACGCAAAAATGTATAAATCGTAGTGAATCCAACATTTTAGGGGCAAAAAATTAATTTGTATATAAGAAATTTTTAAATTTTGTTGGTGATTTTTTTCCGTTGTATTAAAATTTTGTAGAAGCCTAGTGAATCTTTAATTATTTCATAAAATCATGACCAAAAGTACAAATACCTAGAAACCATAATTTTATATCATCCAAAATATAATAACCTTTCTTAATAACTGTTAGATGGTCATGTTGAGCAGTCATTTTGCATGATGCTTAATGCCAGAAATCCTTTCGAATCTCTCTCTTGAAAAGTTGATCAATGACCAACTCTAAGGTTCTAGATGGTTGTTTTTCAACCTATTGGGTAACTCAATTGAAGATAAATGTGAATGTTCACAAGGAGTCCTTTGTTGGTACCAACCAATCTGCACAACTTTGTTGAAATGTAACAACAAAAAAAGATATATTTTTGTATTTTTTGTTTTATGAAGAATGAAGTTTATCAATGTAGCTATATGAATTCCTATTTTAACCAAATGTTTGAAAAAGAAATAACAAAGATAGAGTAACAAGATATTTAAAGTAAATTACTGAAAGGGAAATTCCTAACAGACATAAGCCAAAGTAATAACATGTCTGTAAATTAAATTATCAAAAGGATATGGTAGGGAACCAAAAAAATTAGGAGAAATGCTTCCTCAACTCCACTGATGCAATCGTCGATGGGAATTTCAATAAAAATTGAAGATGTTTCACATTTCATCAAATCACGAGGCCACAAAAAGTGCACTCACACGAGAAAAAATGTTATGTAAGAACAATAGTGATCCTTTCTCCAGTTCGTCACAACAATGGAATATGTTAACATAAGGAAAACATGAAAATTTAATGATCACACAATTATAAAAGCGCAATAAAACCATTAGCTCCATTATTATTCATGAACATGCATTCACAAAAATAACACACCTTGGCAAGATTTACTACACTCAAAATGAGAGCACTAATAACATATATTATTGCATCAAAATATTGGCCTTGAATACATATTACACCCATGTATTTAAAAGAAATCATCTCCTTCCTTTTTGTTAGGAGTGAGAGCTCTTCTAATGCAAACTCATGCTAAAAATCTAATTAAATAAAACTATTTACATACAAACCGACTTTCTAAATGGTGCTAAGTAGGTCTCCACCCTTGTTTATATCAATTAATGGATGCATGAGCCTTTACATGACTTAAAACAATAAAAGAAGAAGAAGATAAGAAGATAGAATCCATGGGATGATCTAGGAGTCATTACGAGCTCTAAAAATGGAAGCTTGACTTTCTCTAGGTGTCTTTGGGAGTTGAACTATTGTCAAAATGTGTTTTTGATGCATGGAATACTCTAAAATAGCAATTGGTAGTTAATTGTCGGCGCACTACTTCTTCTTCAAAATTGTTAGCACACCTCTTGATTTGGCACACCTTGGAAAAGTGAACCTTCAAAAAGTGTACCTTTAAAAGGAACACCTTGGTGATAGGATCGAAAAATCCAAAAATTCTTCCAAGTGTCAAAACTTTATTTCCAACATCTTGGTTTTGTTCTCCTTTATAACAAAATAATGTATGGATGCTTGCTTTTGAGTTTCTCAATCATTTTCGCTACTTCCTTAGCCTTCAACAAATCTAATGACTCATACTTCTTTTGAACTATTTGTTGGTGGTTACTCACTTATATCCTTGTATCAACAAAATCCTTTAGCTTAGAATCTAGTTCCAACAATGTTTCCTTTGTTTTGAATACTTGTTTGATGTCATCTTCAGACAAAGCTGATTCAAATGGAGCCCTAAATTGTTGAACTATTGTCTAGATCAAGGAGATTTTGGTTCTTGATTCATCTTCAAAAATCTCAAGTCTTGTGACATTGTAGTATTTTTCCGCTTCCAAAAATTGCCCTTGAGCTTTATTCTTTATTTGTTATATTTCCTTGTATAGTCCTTCCATGACTTTATTTCTTGAAGATATATTCTCTATCCAATCATCTAACTTGTCTAACTCCTTTGCCAAAAACATTTCCATTAACATTTGATACCTCTTCCACTTTATAGATTTTAGCGCTTGAAAATCATTGGCCCAGGTACACACTTCATCCATCGACCCAAAACCTTGATTTATAATGGTAACCAATTTGTCGACATTACTTTGGATGTTGTGTAGAAGATTCAAATTACCTTGTATTGTTTGTGCCCCTCTTTCATCAAAATTGTGACACCATCTCTAGAAAGCATCCAAAATGAATCCATCATTGTCCCATTTCCTTTCTTTCCAATACATCTCCTAAAGTGATCTCAAGATTATGTGGGTCTATAGGACCCACTACCTCATTCAAATACCCTCTCAATGACTCATTATGTTTCCTTAGCATCAAAAGCTCTTATTTGTCTTTGTTAAGATGTGTAAACAATTGTTTGTGACCTGTAGTGATTAGAAGCTTTGATGTGTCCACCGTGGGCTTCCCTAATACTACCTTCTTCATGTGGTAGTCCTCAGGAGTCAATTCCTTTGTATGTGTATGAGGGGGTGGAATGACAATATGTGCCAAAAGTTCCTAATCTTGATTCTTCATTATGAAGGCCAATATTTTTGCATCACCCTTAGATAGCTTAGGCTTCTTGATTGCTTTTACCAATTCTTCCATGCTCTCCTCTTCTATCAACTCCATCTATCTCTTCTTCCTAAATGGGGATTCCTTCTTGAGCCATGATGGTGTTGTCCCCATTGGTGACATATAGTGAGTTGAAGAGGTGGGTTTTGATGTAAGTTCCTTTCCCTTATCACTCCTCTTAGAGTCTTCTCATGTTGTGGAATAACTTTAGAGTGATCTTCCATGTTATGTTGGGTTGGGGACCTAGTCTCTATATCGAGAGGATCTTGTTTCATTTATTTCATGATCTATCCTTCCTCTAATACCTCATTAGCATGAAATCACACTTATTCTCCTTCCTCTAAAGTTTGAGTCTCAGTTTCAACCATCGGAGGAAGTAGGGCCATTGATCTTTGATCCATTATTGATGGCATATCTTGTCTTGGTGGAGGAGGAACATCAAAAGGCCCTTATGGTAAGGGAGATAGTTGATTCCAATATTCTCCTAATAGATCATTTCAAGGAGTATTATGTATCCTCTCTCCTACCATCCTAGTTCCCATAAACATGAAATCAAAATATGAGATGTCAAAAACATATGCTCCCTCATCTTCCACTTCTTCAATCCACTTTTGTCATTCCTCTTCTAAGGTCTCAACATGTATAGGCTCCCAAGGTACAGAAGGTGGCATTTGAGTTAAACATATTCTCATCTCTTCTTTTATGGCAATAGCTGAGCGAGTCCTCTTATTTAAAGGGACAAATTCTATTTTCTCCCCTTCCTCCTCATCTTCCACCTTGGGAATACTTAGGGTGATGGAGTTCTCTTTTTCTTCAATCTCCTCCTTTTTACACCTATAGTCATTGTCTCTATTCTAAATCTTTTGGGTACTGATGGGGAGGCTTCTATTAATGGGTCTTGAGGTGATGGAGCTCCTTCCTATGTTGGCTAAGCATATTATTTCTTAGGTTTAGCTTTTTCTAGCTCAGGTTGGGCATCTTCTTCTTGGGTAGTTGGCTCTACTTGAGCCTCTTCCTCTTTCTCCCTTACTCGAGGGGCTCTCTTCCTCTTCTTTCCCTTACCCCTTTGTATCACAAAGTACATGATCTCTCACTCATGTTGGTGCACCATTTTTGGTCTTACTAGTGATTTAGTAGGGTGGGTCAGTATAGTGACTTGTGCTCCTTTACCTCTCTTAGGTTGAGTTGTAGCTTGAAGAGTTGGAGCTTGGGGTACTGGATCCATATAGAAAGGCTTCTTGATCCATTCTCTTGTTATCTCAACTACATGTCTGCCCCAGTGATTGATATCATCATTCTCTTCCTACCCAATCTCTACATTTATTATGGGCCTTTCATAGATCTTATCCATGTTTCATAAGGGATCTAATACCTTGGGAACATCCTTGTCCCATACTTTGAGAGGTATCTCCATGTTGAGCTCCTTTTTAGCTAGGTGTAGACTCATTTTACAGTAGTCCCTAATGTGGACATCGTAGTCATCTATCACACTCATCTAATGATCCTTGAGTGCCTCTTTGGGCATGATTTTATTTCCCACCAATTGTTGTACCATCCTAATGTTGTCAAAATAAGGGTGAGGTGCTTCCTCAAGGGGATATTGATCCCATTCTTAATCAAATGTGGTAATATATTGCTTCATCTTTACCTCAAAGGCCCCAATGGTGATTCGCGACACCCAAGTTTTCTTATGCTTCTTCCTCACCCTATCATATGCAGAGGCTGGATGCTTTGCTATTTACAACAATATTAGTCTATCCAATGGATATTGTGGGAGCTTCTTTAGGCACAAGAGGGTACCAACTACCTAGATATAGGTGAATATCTTGAACTAGATGAGCTATGCACCAACTTGTGATATATGTGTTTCAGATTCCACTAATATTCTCTTGACATAGTCTCCCTCAATGAGCCTAATGATGAAAAAAATGAACCCATCATTGACTACACTATACTCAACACTTTTTAGTGGGAGTTTCTTCTTTACCAGTTGTGGGTAAACTACATAAGGCCAAGCATTTGCATCTTGCATGCTTCCTTTTATTTACAATCCTAGATAATCTATGGTTCTTGCCACAAAAAGATATACCATATAGGAGGTCATGTAGAAGTGGTGGTCATTCTTCATTGAAATCAACTACTCATCGAAATTATCACTTAGTATTGTAGTCCAATCAACAAACATCTTGCCTATTTTTATGGTTTCTATGAAATGTAGCATCCAAGTCTTTAGAAGGCTTACTACATGAAGGCCCATAGCTCTACTCAAAAGAATAATTGAAAAGCCGATATCATCGATCATGTAACCTCTGGTCATGTCAACCTTTCCACTTCTTCTTCCCAAGGGTGTTCTGTTGATCAGGTACCTTCTTTGTACCAACTCCTTGGCCTCTATTTTGTTCTCCATGTACCATCTGTTTGTGTCATCATAAGTGATTTTTAGGTATTGGTATACTCATGGGAGGTGGAAGACCTTCTCAATTTTTTGAGGTCTGAAATCCAAAACTATCTCTCTGGTCACACTCTTGACCACCTTCACCTTCGATACATAGTGATGAGTTAAGGTCATGATCAATTCAGATGATTGAAGTGACGTTGGGTGAGAAGAAATGTTCACCAATCCACTTTGGATTGACATTGACACCATAGCTAACTTCTCTTTAGGTTTGTTACATAGGATCAAAAAAATGTTCTAGTCAATATGCACTAATTTGGTGTCTCGGATCTCAGAATGTTTGTCTTGAAATTGAGATTTCTTCACTACTCCTTGATACTTGAAAGTAGTTGTCTTTGGTGCTATGTTTGCAGCAATTGAGGATGAGCATGATGCCACTATATCTATACAAAAAGAGAGAAATGTGTGTACCATTGATGTCATAAACCTATGATGATCATAAGGTATGACTCAAACTGACAAACAATTAACCAAAAATAGAAGAGATAGAGTAAAATCCCCCCATATGCCTGAAATGCACACATATCCACCTAGTGTAGGTGCACATTGTGTACATGTACACTCCTTTCTTTTTAAAGGCATTCAAGAGTGTAAAAGTGTGCAGTTGTGCACTTAGCACACCTATGCATGTGATCAACTATGCACGTGATAATGTAAAGGGGTCCTTTTTAGGGGGGGGCTTATTTTGTTTACACACCATGTCAACCTATTGGAGGAGTGCATGTGCCACCATACACATATTCACATCTCAAATGGTTGAGTTGTATACCTCTAATATGTAGATGTTTGATATAGACCTTCAAACATTCATAGCTAGGGAGGACCAAAGAGTACAAAGGTGTAGTGTAGGGGAGCTCGAGAGAAAACAAGTGAGGAATGAAGAGGGGGAGGGGGTACTTATAGGACTAGGGGGTCTTAGTGCACAACTCTAAAGGCGCATAGCTTTGAGGGTGCACACATGTGTAAGTGTGCATGTCCATATCCTCGGGTGGAGGTGGGTATGCATGTGCACACTCAGCGCACATGCACATGTGCACACTTCCTACACTTATGAACCCAAAAAATTAATTTTGACCCTATTGATACTGCTCAATCTTGCCTAATTGGGGACTAGGGATTGACCTAGACCTAGAGGAAGGTCCTAATTGACTGAGGCACTTGATGGCTGCTCTGAGGGAATTTTCAAATTAGGGGGTCCCCATTTTTTGACTCAAAATGGGGCATGTGTTGTAAGACCATAACATATCCTAAATCATTTGTATAAATCCTATTTTAGGCTAAAATGTTAAAGAACAACAAGATTTAGATAAAGTTAATGGAATAATGACACTTGTCCATAGTAAAATCTATTTTAGGCCCGAGATTAGAAGGATAAAAAGTTCCTTGGAAAGTCTCCAGAATAGAGACACTTGTTAGTCTATGTACTTTATAGATAACCTGACTTAAATTTTTACCATAGATTGGTGAATGTGACCATTGAATAAGACATGCCTCAAAAATTTAGGTAAAAATATTTAATTTATCACGTGAAAAGATTAGATTACATTTGTGAAGTCATCACCAAAATAAAAATAATTGTGTATTACTATTGGCCTAAGCATGGGACCTAATTTTCATAAAGTGTGAGCAACATGGCCACCCTGAAAGTGCAATTTTTTTTTTTTTCCAAATTCAAGGTCCTTAATGAGTGAAATTCACCACTAAAGTTATCCCTAGATTGTTTAAAGTAGTAGCACCTTGGAAATAAGTAATCATATTTTTTGGGTAGAGTTCCAAATTCAATGTTTGGATCGCTGATGAACAACTCAAAAATCAAAACTAATGAAAATCAAATGATGTACTCTAGAATTTTATTTTTATTTTATGTGGCTTTGGGGAAGTGATGCCAATTTGCCCTATTTATTTAACCTAAAATTAATTTTTTTTCACTATAAAGTTGGTCCAATAGGTGCTTCTGTCAAAATAGCACAATAAATGCAGAGCTCAAAAATAGAAGAAAAAAATATAGAACAAATGTGTAATGTAACTTTATAACTGCCAATTACCCTCAATTGATTATGTCGCACA